>WHWC01000423.1:0-12428 GCA_019426215.1 Buddleja alternifolia | reverse complement strand
GGAAACAGAAATGGACTCTATGCGATTCCATGCCTGGACTTTGGTAGATCGTCCTGAAGGTATAAAACCTATAGGATGTAAGTGGATCTACTAAAGAAAGATAGGTAGCGATGGCAAGGTTGACACCTTTAAAGCCAGGCTCGTAGCGAAAGGGTATAGTCAAAGAGAAGGAATTGACTATCAAGAAACCATTTCGCCCGTGGCTATGATAAAGTCCATACGAATTCTGTTGTCCATAGCTGCATACTTAGGTTATGAGATATGGCAAATGGATGTCAAAACGGCCTTTCTAAATGGATTCCTCGAGGAGGATATCTATATGGAACATCCAAAGGGTTTTGTGTCCGAGTCCGATATTCATAAAGTATGTAAACTTGAGAGGTCCATTTATGGTCTCAAGCAAGCATCTAGAAGATGGAATCTCCGCTTTGATGAAGAAGTTAAGGGATATAGCTTCATCAAGAACGAAGATGAACCATGTGTCTACATGAAGACTAGTGGGAGCAAACTCTTGTTCATAGGACTACATGTGGATGACATTCTACTTATAGGAAATGACGTAGGAATGCTCACCACTGTCAAGAAATGGCTTTCGAGTACGTTTTCCATGAAAGACTTGGGAGAAGCCACATACATTCTAGGAATTCGTATCTACAGGGATAGAACGAATAGAACGATAGGCCTCTCTCAAGCCCTTTGCTTAGAAAAGGTCCTAAAGAGGTTTAGGATGGACAACTCTAAGAAAGGGTTTCTTCCCATGAGGCATGGAGTACACTTATCCAAGTCTATGTGTCCTCAAAGTGAGGAAGATAGACAAGAGATGAGTAATCCCTATGCTTCTGCAGTTGGTAGCCTGATGTATGCAATGTTGTGTACTAGACCCGACAATGCCTATGCTGTGAGCGTGGTGAGTCGATTTCAGGCAAACCCGGGAAAGGAACATTGGATAGCCGTGAAGAATACCCTAAAGTATCTGAAAAGAACTAAGGATATGATTCTCATCTATGGAGGTGGAGACCTGAAGATGGAAGGTTATTCTGATTCAGACTTTCAGTCTGATGTTGATGACCGAAAATCCACTTCAGGGTTTGTTTTTACTCTCAATGGTGGAGTGGTGTCTTGGAAAAGCTCCAAGCAAAGCACAACCGCTGATTCCACCACTAAAGCAGAGTATGTAGCAGCCACAAAGGCAGCGAAAGAATCTTTTTGGATGAGGAAGTTTCTTGGAGAACTTGGAATGGTCCCTAGTGCTCAGCTCCCGTTGCCACTTTATTGTGATACAATGGAGCGATAGCGCAAGCCAAGGAACCGAGGTCTCATAACAAGTCCAAACATATTGAGAGAAGATTTCACATCATTAGGGAGAAGATTGAACACATCATTTTGGACCAACACCTGGAAAGGATGGGTATTAGATACCACAATCACTGACATTGAGTGCAAGTGGGAGATTGTTAGGATTATGCCCTCAGATGCCATAGAGGATAGAATGTATAGGGCATATATCTTGTATTGAACTTAAACTCTTCTTATATAAAAGGCATTATTGAATCTACAAGTTGTGTAAAACGTTTTGTCCATGTTTTCAGTGCGATCCCTCTACTTCCTATGGGATAGGAAGATTGGCAGAAGAGAGATCGATCTTGATTACTAAAATAAGTCCGCAAGTATTATGAAGTCTTTAATGGACAAATAAAGACTTCGAATACTTGTGCAATCTTAGCTCCGACATGGGAGTGCCTATCTGGTATCATGGGATGCTAGGAGATTAAGATTGTAGACACGTCAGTGGAACTGATATGTTCGAACACGACTCGCATCGGTTCTGTCACATGGGTTTTCACTCTGTGACTGTCAATGACGGAACTGATTATGCGTAATAGGTATATGCGACCTTTGACCTGAAGTATCAGGCTGAAGATGCACTTGTGACGTCAAGTCTTTCACTAGAGTAGTTAGACCCAATTCACCCTTTGGTGGGGTCAACCTCGATATGCGGACGTGATGGGCAAGTGGTAATCTTAGTAGATATCTAATATGGGATTTGTTCTCTTATAAGTGAATGAGTATGTACCTTATGTAATTATAGATAAATAGAGATCAAAGTGTTTGGCCCAAGCAAACGAGACGATTGTGCTTGGCACTAAATCGATCTCAATGATCGTATTTATTATGATTTGTACATATGGTCAAGTCCAGTGAGTTTGACATAACCATGACTCTCACTTGAACGGGGAACGTGAACAAAGGGTTCATCTTGGAAGGGGGCAAAGGTAGGAAAATTATTCTAGAAGAACAAAATGAAACTCCTTCAAATGCATCTATTCAAGAATCGTGGCTGAACCCATAGTAGCACAACCACCACATAGATCTGGTAGAATACCGCATGAACCTGAGAGGTACGGGTATCTACTGCAGGGGGAGCGAGAGCTTCACACTGTAGTACATGAAGGTCATGAAGATGACCTATGATCAAGCGATGGTGGATGTCGACGCTTCAAGATGGCGAGAAGGCATGGAAACAGAAATGGACTCTATGGGATTCCATGCCTGGACTTTGGTAGATCGTCCTGAAGGTATAAAACCTATAGGATGTAAGTGGATCTACTAAAGAAAGATAGGTAGCGATGCAAGGTTGACACCTTTAAAGCCAGGCTCGTAGCGAAAGGGTATAGTCAAAGAGAAGGAATTGACTATCAAGAAACCTTTTCGCCCGTGGCTATGATAAAGTCCATACGAATTCTGTTGTCCATAGCTGCATACTTAGATTATGAGATATGGCAAATGGATGTCAAAACGGCCTTTCTAAATGGATTCCTCGAGGAGGATATCTATATGGAACATCCAAAGGGTTTTGTGTCCGAGTCCGATATTCATAAAGTATGTAAACTTGAGAGGTCCATTTATGGTCTCAAGCAAGCATCTAGAAGATGGAATCTCCGCTTTGATGAAGAAGTTAAGGGATATAGCTTCATCAAGAACGAAGATGAACCATGTGTCTACATGAAGACTAGTGGGAGCAAACTCTTGTTCATAGTACTACATGTGGATGACATTCTACTTATAGGAAATGACGTAGGAATGCTCACCACTGTCAAGAAATGGCTTTCGAGTACGTTTTCCATGAAAGACTTGGGAGAAGCCACATACATTCTAGGAATTCGTATCTACAGGGATAGAACGAATAGAACGATAGGCCTCTCTCAAGCCCTTTGCTTAGAAAAGGTCCTAAAGAGGTTTAGGATGGACAACTCTAAGAAAGGGTTTCTTCCCATGAGGCATGGAGTACACTTATCCAAGTCTATGTGTCCTCAAAGTGAGGAAGATAGACAAGAGATGAGTAATCCCTATGCTTCTGCAGTTGGTAGCCTGATGTATGCAATGTTGTGTACTAGACCCGACAATGCCTATGCTGTGAGCGTGGTGAGTCGATTTCAGGCAAACCCGGGAAAGGAACATTGGATAGCCGTGAAGAATACCCTAAAGTATCTGAAAAGAACTAAGGATATGATTCTCATCTATGGAGGTGGAGACCTGAAGATGGAAGGTTATTCTGATTCAGACTTTCAGTCTGATGTTGATGACCGAAAATCCACTTCAGGGTTTGTTTTTACTCTCAATGGTGGAGTGGTGTCTTGGAAAAGCTCCAAGCAAAGCACAACCGCTGATTCCACCACTAAAGCAGAGTATGTAGCAGCCACAAAGGCAGCGAAAGAATCTTTTTGGATGAGGAAGTTTCTTGGAGAACTTGGAATGGTCCCTAGTGCTCAGCTCCCGTTGCCACTTTATTGTGATACAATGGAGCGATAGCGCAAGCCAAGGAACCGAGGTCTCATAACAAGTCCAAACATATTGAGAGAAGATTTTACATCATTAGGGAGAAGATTGAACACATCATTTTGGACCAACACCACCTGGAAAGGATGGGTATTAGATACCACAATCACTGACATTGAGTGCAAGTGGGAGATTGTTAGGATTATGCCCTCAGATGCCATAGAGGATAGAATGTATAGGGCATATATCTTGTATTGAACTTAAACTCTTCTTATATAAAAGGCATTATTGAATCTACAAGTTGTGTAAAACGTTTTGTCCATGTTTTCAGTGCGATCCCTCTACTTCCTATGGGATAGGAAGATTGGCAGAAGAGAGATCGATCTTGATTACTAAAATAAGTCCGCAAGTATTATGAAGTCTTTAATGGACAAATAAAGACTTCGAATACTTGTGCAATCTTAGCTCCGACATGGGAGTGCCTATCTGGTATCATGGGATGCTAGGAGATTAAGATTGTAGACACGTCAGTGGAACTGATATGTTCGAACACGACTCGCATCGGTTCTGTCACATGGGTTTTCACTCTGTGACTGTCAATGACGGAACTGATTATGCGTAATAGGTATATGCGACCCTTTGACCTGAAGTATCAGGCTGAAGATGCACTTGTGACGTCAAGTCTTTCACTAGAGTAGTTAGACCCAATTCACCCTTTGGTGGGGTCAACCTCGATATGCGGACGTGATGGGCAAGTGGTAATCTTAGTAGATATCTAATATGGGATTTGTTCTCTTATAAGTGAATGAGTATGTACCTTATGTAATTATAGATAAATAGAGATCAAAGTGTTTGGCCCAAGCAAACGAGACGATTGTGCTTGGCACTAAATCGATCTCAATGATCGTATTTATTATGATTTATACATATGGTCAAGTCCAGTGAGTTTGACATAACCATGACTCTCACTTGAACGGGGAACGTGAACAAAGGGTTCATCTTGGAAGGGGGCAAAGGTAGGAAAATTATTCTAGAAGAACAAAATGAAACTCCCTCAAATACATCTATTCAAGAATCGTGGCTGAACCCATAGTAGCACAACCACCACATAGATCTGGTAGAATACCGCATGAACCTGAGAGGTACGGGTATCTACTGCAGGGGGAGCGAGAGCTTCACACTGTAGTACAAGAAGGTCGTGAAGATGTCCTATGATCATGCGATGGTGGATGTCGACGCTTCAAGATGGCGAGAAGGCATGGAAACAGAAATGGACTCTATGCGATTCCATGCCTGGACTTTGGTAGATCGTCCTGAAGGTATAAAACCTATAGGATGTAAGTGGATCTACTAAAGAAAGATAGGTAGCGATGGCAAGGTTGACACCTTTAAAGCCAGGCTCGTAGCGAAAGGGTATAGTCAAAGAGAAGGAATTGACTATCAAGAAACCATTTCGCCCGTGGCTATGATAAAGTCCATACGAATTCTGTTGTCCATAGCTGCATACTTAGGTTATGAGATATGGCAAATGGATGTCAAAACGGCCTTTCTAAATGGATTCCTCGAGGAGGATATCTATATGGAACATCCAAAGGGTTTTGTGTCCGAGTCCGATATTCATAAAGTATGTAAACTTGAGAGGTCCATTTATGGTCTCAAGCAAGCATCTAGAAGATGGAATCTCCGCTTTGATGAAGAAGTTAAGGGATATAGCTTCATCAAGAACGAAGATGAACCATGTGTCTACATGAAGACTAGTGGGAGCAAACTCTTGTTCATAGGACTACATGTGGATGACATTCTACTTATAGGAAATGACGTAGGAATGCTCACCACTGTCAAGAAATGGCTTTCGAGTACGTTTTCCATGAAAGACTTGGGAGAAGCCACATACATTCTAGGAATTCGTATCTACAGGGATAGAACGAATAGAACGATAGGCCTCTCTCAAGCCCTTTGCTTAGAAAAGGTCCTAAAGAGGTTTAGGATGGACAACTCTAAGAAAGGGTTTCTTCCCATGAGGCATGGAGTACACTTATCCAAGTCTATGTGTCCTCAAAGTGAGGAAGATAGACAAGAGATGAGTAATCCCTATGCTTCTGCAGTTGGTAGCCTGATGTATGCAATGTTGTGTACTAGACCCGACAATGCCTATGCTGTGAGCGTGGTGAGTCGATTTCAGGCAAACCCGGGAAAGGAACATTGGATAGCCGTGAAGAATACCCTAAAGTATCTGAAAAGAACTAAGGATATGATTCTCATCTATGGAGGTGGAGACCTGAAGATGGAAGGTTATTCTGATTCAGACTTTCAGTCTGATGTTGATGACCGAAAATCCACTTCAGGGTTTGTTTTTACTCTCAATGGTGGAGTGGTGTCTTGGAAAAGCTCCAAGCAAAGCACAACCGCTGATTCCACCACTAAAGCAGAGTATGTAGCAGCCACAAAGGCAGCGAAAGAATCTTTTTGGATGAGGAAGTTTCTTGGAGAACTTGGAATGGTCCCTAGTGCTCAGCTCCCGTTGCCACTTTATTGTGATACAATGGAGCGATAGCGCAAGCCAAGGAACCGAGGTCTCATAACAAGTCCAAACATATTGAGAGAAGATTTTACATCATTAGGGAGAAGATTGAACACATCATTTTGGACCAACACCACCTGGAAAGGATGGGTATTAGATACCACAATCACTGACATTGAGTGCAAGTGGGAGATTGTTAGGATTATGCCCTCAGATGCCATAGAGGATAGAATGTATAGGGCATATATCTTGTATTGAACTTAAACTCTTCTTATATAAAAGGCATTATTGAATCTACAAGTTGTGTAAAACGTTTTGTCCATGTTTTCAGTGCGATCCCTCTACTTCCTATGGGATAGGAAGATTGGCAGAAGAGAGATCGATCTTGATTACTAAAATAAGTCCGCAAGTATTATGAAGTCTTTAATGGACAAATAAAGACTTCGAATACTTGTGCAATCTTAGCTCCGACATGGGAGTGCCTATCTGGTATCATGGGATGCTAGGAGATTAAGATTGTAGACACGTCAGTGGAACTGATATGTTCGAACACGACTCGCATCGGTTCTGTCACATGGGTTTTCACTCTGTGACTGTCAATGACGGAACTGATTATGCGTAATAGGTATATGCGACCCTTTGACCTGAAGTATCAGGCTGAAGATGCACTTGTGACGTCAAGTCTTTCACTAGAGTAGTTAGACCCAATTCACCCTTTGGTGGGGTCAACCTCGATATGCGGACGTGATGGGCAAGTGGTAATCTTAGTAGATATCTAATATGGGATTTGTTCTCTTATAAGTGAATGAGTATGTACCTTATGTAATTATAGATAAATAGAGATCAAAGTGTTTGGCCCAAGCAAACGAGACGATTGTGCTTGGCACTAAATCGATCTCAATGATCGTATTTATTATGATTTATACATATGGTCAAGTCCAGTGAGTTTGACATAACCATGACTCTCACTTGAACGGGGAACGTGAACAAAGGGTTCATCTTGGAAGGGGGCAAAGGTAGGAAAATTATTCTAGAAGAACAAAATGAAACTCCCTCAAATACATCTATTCAAGAATCGTGGCTGAACCCATAGTAGCACAACCACCACATAGATCTGGTAGAATACCGCATGAACCTGAGAGGTACGGGTATCTACTGCAGGGGGAGCGAGAGCTTCACACTGTAGTACAAGAAGGTCGTGAAGATGACCTATGATCATGCGATGGTGGATGTCGACGCTTCAAGATGGCGAGAAGGCATGGAAACAGAAATGGACTCTATGCGATTCCATGCCTGGACTTTGGTAGATCGTCCTGAAGGTATAAAACCTATAGGATGTAAGTGGATCTACTAAAGAAAGATAGGTAGCGATGGCAAGGTTGACACCTTTAAAGCCAGGCTCGTAGCGAAAGGGTATAGTCAAAGAGAAGGAATTGACTATCAAGAAACCATTTCGCCCGTGGCTATGATAAAGTCCATACGAATTCTGTTGTCCATAGCTGCATACTTAGATTATGAGATATGGCAAATGGATGTCAAAACGGCCTTTCTAAATGGATTCCTCGAGGAGGATATCTATATGGAACATCCAAAGGGTTTTGTGTCCGAGTCCGATATTCATAAAGTATGTAAACTTGAGAGGTCCATTTATGGTCTCAAGCAAGCATCTAGAAGATGGAATCTCCGCTTTGATGAAGAAGTTAAGGGATATAGCTTCATCAAGAACGAAGATGAACCATGTGTCTACATGAAGACTAGTGGGAGCAAACTCTTGTTCATAGTACTACATGTGGATGACATTCTACTTATAGGAAATGACGTAGGAATGCTCACCACTGTCAAGAAATGGCTTTCGAGTACGTTTTCCATGAAAGACTTGGGAGAAGCCACATACATTCTAGGAATTCGTATCTACAGGGATAGAACGAATAGAACGATAGGCCTCTCTCAAGCCCTTTGCTTAGAAAAGGTCCTAAAGAGGTTTAGGATGGACAACTCTAAGAAAGGGTTTCTTCCCATGAGGCATGGAGTACACTTATCCAAGTCTATGTGTCCTCAAAGTGAGGAAGATAGACAAGAGATGAGTAATCCCTATGCTTCTGCAGTTGGTAGCCTGATGTATGCAATGTTGTGTACTAGACCCGACAATGCCTATGCTGTGAGCGTGGTGAGTCGATTTCAGGCAAACCCGGGAAAGGAACATTGGATAGCCGTGAAGAATACCCTAAAGTATCTGAAAAGAACTAAGGATATGATTCTCATCTATGGAGGTGGAGACCTGAAGATGGAAGGTTATTCTGATTCAGACTTTCAGTCTGATGTTGATGACCGAAAATCCACTTCAGGGTTTGTTTTTACTCTCAATGGTGGAGTGGTGTCTTGGAAAAGCTCCAAGCAAAGCACAACCGCTGATTCCACCACTAAAGCAGAGTATGTAGCAGCCACAAAGGCAGCGAAAGAATCTTTTTGGATGAGGAAGTTTCTTGGAGAACTTGGAATGGTCCCTAGTGCTCAGCTCCCGTTGCCACTTTATTGTGATACAATGGAGCGATAGCGCAAGCCAAGGAACCGAGGTCTCATAACAAGTCCAAACATATTGAGAGAAGATTTACATCATTAGGGAGAAGATTGAACACATCATTTTGGACCAACACCACCTGGAAAGGATGGGTATTAGATACCACAATCACTGACATTGAGTGCAAGTGGGAGATTGTTAGGATTATGCCCTCAGATGCCATAGAGGATAGAATGTATAGGGCATATATCTTGTATTGAACTTAAACTCTTCTTATATAAAAGGCATTATTGAATCTACAAGTTGTGTAAAACGTTTTGTCCATGTTTTCAGTGCGATCCCTCTACTTCCTATGGGATAGGAAGATTGGCAGAAGAGAGATCGATCTTGATTACTAAAATAAGTCCGCAAGTATTATGAAGTCTTTAATGGACAAATAAAGACTTCGAATACTTGTGCAATCTTAGCTCCGACATGGGAGTGCCTATCTGGTATCATGGGATGCTAGGAGATTAAGATTGTAGACACGTCAGTGGAACTGATATGTTCGAACACGACTCGCATCGGTTCTGTCACATGGGTTTTCACTCTGTGACTGTCAATGACGGAACTGATTATGCGTAATAGGTATATGCGACCCTTTGACCTGAAGTATCAGGCTGAAGATGCACTTGTGACGTCAAGTCTTTCACTAGAGTAGTTAGACCCAATTCACCCTTTGGTGGGGTCAACCTCGATATGCGGACGTGATGGGCAAGTGGTAATCTTAGTAGATATCTAATATGGGATTTGTTCTCTTATAAGTGAATGAGTATGTACCTTATGTAATTATAGATAAATAGAGATCAAAGTGTTTGGCCCAAGCAAACGAGACGATTGTGCTTGGCACTAAATCGATCTCAATGATCGTATTTATTATGATTTATACATATGGTCAAGTCCAGTGAGTTTGACATAACCATGACTCTCACTTGAACGGGGAACGTGAACAAAGGGTTCATCTTGGAAGGGGGCAAAGGTAGGAAAATTATTCTAGAAGAACAAAATGAAACTCCCTCAAATACATCTATTCAAGAATCGTGGCTGAACCCATAGTAGCACAACCAACACATAGATCTGGTAGAATACCGCATGAACCTGAGAGGTACGGGTATCTACTGCAGGGGGAGCGAGAGCTTCACACTGTAGTACAAGAAGGTCGTGAAGATGTCCTATGATCATGCGATGGTGGATGTCGACGCTTCAAGATGGCGAGAAGGCATGGAAACAGAAATGGACTCTATGCGATTCCATGCCTGGACTTTGGTAGATCGTCCTGAAGGTATAAAACCTATAGGATGTAAGTGGATCTACTAAAGAAGATAGGTAGCGATGGCAAGGTTGACACCTTTAAAGCCAGGCTCGTAGCGAAAGGGTATAGTCAAAGAGAAGGAATTGACTATCAAGAAACATTTCGCCCGTGGCTATGATAAAGTCCATACGAATTCTGTTGTCCATAGCTGCATACTTAGGTTATGAGATATGGCAAATGGATGTCAAAACGGCCTTTCTAAATGGATTCCTCGAGGAGGATATCTATAGGAACATCCAAAGGGTTTTGTGTCCGAGTCCGATATTCATAAAGTATGTAAACTGAGAGGTCCATTTATGGTCTCAAGCAAGCATCTAGAAGATGGAATCTCCGCTTTGATGAAGAAGTTAAGGGATATAGCTTCATCAAGAACGAAGATGAACCATGTGTCTACATGAAGACTAGTGGGAGCAAACTCTTGTTCATAGTACTACATGTGGATGACATTCTACTTGTAGGAAATGACGTAGGAATGCTCACCACTGTCAAGAAATGGCTTTCGAGTACGTTTCCATGAAAGACTTGGGCGAAGCCACATACATTCTAGGAATTCGTATCTACAGGGATAGAACGAATAGAACGATAGGCCTCTCTCAATCCCTTTGCTTAGAAAAGGTCCTAAAGAGGTTTAGGATGGACAACTCTAAGAAAGGGTTTCTTCCCATGAGGCATGGAGTACACTTATCCAAGTATATGTGTCCTCAAAGTGAGGAAGATAGACAAGAGATGAGTAATCCCTATGCTGCTGCAGTTGGTAGCCTGATGTATGCAATGTTGTGTACTAGACCCGACAATGCCTATGCTGTGAGCGTGGTGAGTCGATTTCAGGCAAACCCGGGAAAGGAACATTGGATAGCCGTGAAGAATACCCTAAAGTATCTGAAAAGAACTAAGGATATGATTCTCATCTATCGAGGTGGGGACCTGAAGATGGAAGGTTATTCTTATTCAGACTTTCAGTCTGATGTTGATGACCGAAAAATCCACTTCAGGGTTTGTTTTTACTCTCAATGGTGGAGTGGGTGCTGGAAAAGCTCCAAGCAAAGCACAACCGCTGATCCACCACTAAAGCAGAGTATGTAGCAGCCACAAAGGCAGCGAAAGAATCTTTTTGGATGAGGAAGTTTCTTGGAGAACTTGGAATGGTCCCTAGTGCTCAGCTCCCGTTGCCACTATTGTGATACAATGGAGCGATAGCGCAAGCCAAGGACCCGAGGTCTCATAACAAGTCCAAACATATTGAGAGAAGATTTTACATCATTAGGGAGAAGATTGAAACACACATTTTGGACACACACTGGAAAGGATGGGTATTAGATACCACAATGACTGACATTGAGTGCAAGTGGGAGATTGTTAGGATTATGCCCTCAGATGCCATAGAGGATAGAATGTATAGGGCATATATCTTGTATTGAACTTAAACTTTCTTATATAAAAGGCATTATTGAATCTACAAGTTGTGTAAAACGTTTTGTCCATGTTTCAGTGCGATCCCTCTACTTCCTATGGGATAGGAAGATTGGCAGAAGAGAGATCGATCTTGATTAAAAATAAGTCCGCCAGTATTATGAAGTCTTTAATGGACAAATAAAGACTTCGAATACTTGTGCAATCTTAGCTCCGACATGGGAGTGCCTATCTGGTATCATGGGATGCTAGGAGATTAAGATTGTAGACACGTCAGTGGAACTGATATGTTTCGAACACGACTCGCATCGGTTCTGTCACATGGGTTTTCACTCTGTGACTGTCAATGACGGAACTGATTATGGTAATAGGTATATGCGACCCTTTGACCTGAAGTATCAGGCTGAAGACTGCACTTGTGACGTCAAGTCTTTCACTAGAGTAGTTAGACCCAATTCACCTTTGGTGGGGTCAACCTCGATATGCGGATGGAGGGCAAGTGGTAATCTTAGTAGATATCTAATATGGGAGTTGTTCTCTTTATAAGGTGAATGGAGGTACCTTATGTATTATTAAGAATAAATAGAGATAAAAGTGTTGGCCCAAGCAAACGAGACGATTGTGCTGGCACTAAATCGATCTCAATGATCGTATTTATTATGATTTATAACATATGGTTCAAGTCCAGTGAGTTTGACATAACCATGACTCTCACTTGAACGGGGAACGTGAACAACGGGTTCATCTTGGAAGGGGGCAAAGGTAGGAAAATTATTCTGAAGAACAAAATGAAACTCCCTCAAATACATCTATTCAGAATCGTGGTGAACCCAGTAGTAGCACAACCAACA
>WHWC01000422.1:0-46978 GCA_019426215.1 Buddleja alternifolia | reverse complement strand
GTCATCCTCATTATGCAGAGCTTTATTACGTTCCTGCCATAGAACATTAATAGTCTCAGTAAAAATAATAGACCACTCACACCCCCACGCATACCTGTTAGCCATTGAGGTAATGTTCCAGTCGATCCACTCCTTGAGGTTGAGCGCGAAGAACTTCGTATGGTGGCATTGTGCCACAAGCTGTCTCCAAATATTGGCCACCCAATCACAGTCGCGAAGGGCGTGTAAAGCAGACTCGGAATGGTGGCCACAAAAATTGCAATCCGAATTCGTCCGAATGCCCCGATTTAGAAGAGTAAGATTCGTAAGAACACGGTTATGTCGGAGTAGCCAAAGGAAAAATTTCCGTCGATGAGCAACCCGAAGACGCCATATCCGTTTCCAATTATCTGTCTCAATACGCATTCCATTGATTGCAGTGTCTATGAGTGCATCATAAGCACTCTTACATGAGTAGATGCCTTTGTTAGTGAGGCTCCAGTAGATGATATCATCAAGGTGGTTACGAGCATTAAGGTCAATTCTGGCTAACTCATTTTTAGTATCATCATCCAGAACCGAAAGTTCATTCCACTTCCAACCAAGGTTTTCATGCCAATAACTGCACACCGTTCTATTCAAATCCATTTCATTGGTATTGCCTGCCGAACGCTGTTGTAAGCTCACATCTCCCAACCAAAGGTCGTTCCAAAACTTAATTGATTTGCCATTTCCGATCTTCCAACGAATACCACGAGTGAGGAGAGGGGCAGCAGCTTGTATACTTCGCCATGTGTGCGAGGTAGCATTACGTGCTCGAGCTCAGGTACGATGAACATACTTGTGTCGGAGAACTTGAACCCAGAGCTTAGTATCTTGAGTGAGCAGCTGCCACCCAAGTTTTCCGAGAAAAGCCATATTAACAATGCGAGTATCGCGAATACCAAGACCTCCATGAATCTTTCGTTGGCAAATCTTATCCCAAGATAGAAGGTGAATTTTACGAATCTCATCCGAGCCTCCCCATAAAAATCGCCTGTTAGCTCTATCTATTTGATCGCATATGCCCATCGGAATTTGAGACGTCTGTATACAATACAAGGGGATAGTCGAGGTAACTGATTTGATAAGAGTAGTCCGGCCTGATATCGCTAGATGTTTCCTCTTCCATCCATTCAACTTTTTCTTAACTCTATCCACAAGAAAATTATAGTCGCTGAGCCGAACACGGGAATGATGCAGCGGGGCTCCAAGATAACGTCCCAGGTTATGAGTAAGTTGAAGTTTCGCCAGCCGACTAAGAGTTCGAGCCCTGGACCCCGGAACATTTTGAGAAAAGAACATCCTGGATTTATTCAAATTCACAAGTTGACCCGATATTGTGCAGTAAGCCTCAAGGATGCGGGTAATGATATCAATCTGAGAGTCAGACGCCTCGCCAAACAAAATGAGGTCATCGGCAAACATTAAATGGAAGACACGAGGCCTGACCGAGAAGTGGGAATAGGCTTCCAAAGCTTATTCTGAACCGCCTCGCTGATAAGAGATCCTAATTTTTCCACGCAAAACACAAACAAATAAGGGGAGAGCGGGTCTCCCTGTCTAAAGCCTCGTTTTTTGTTGAACCACTCTGTGGCTTCTCCGTTCCAAATGAGGGAGAGTCTAGCTGTAGTGGTGCAACTCAAAATAAGGTTAATCCAATTGACAGGGAACCGCATCTCTTTCAACACATTTTCAAGGAATGTCCAATAAACCCTATCGTAGGCTTTCTCAAAATCAATTTTAGAAATGAAAAACCCTTTTTTTTCCTTTAATACGTCTCATATTATGGATAACCTCTTGAGTAATAATCACATTATCAATAGTCTGACGACCACGGATAAAACTACTCTGAGTTTGAGGAATAAGGTTATCAAGCATACCACGAAGTCTATTAGCTAGCGTCTTGGTAATAATTTTGAGGAGTACATTGCTAAGGCTGATTGGGCGAAACTTCGAGAGATGTGTTGAATTCTTTTCTTTAGGAATTAAAGTGATAAGAGATTCATTTAGACGAGGATCGATTATACCTGAGCGGAGAGCATCTCTGACCGTGTTAGTGATGTCGTCCCCTACAGTGCTCCAACATTTCTGAAAGAAGATAGGTTGAAGCCCGTCTGGCCAAGGCGATTTGGTCGGATGCACTTCCCACAAAACACTTTTGACTTCTTCTTTAGTAACCGGCAAAAGAAGATCTGAGATATGATGGTCCGTCAACTTAGGAAAATTTACAGTCGGCTTGTAAAGAGACACGCGGTCGCCCGAACCATAAAGGTTTTTATAAAAATTGACTGTCATATCCTTAAGCTCCGACTCATCAGTAATTTAGGTACCGTCATCCCTCACAAGGCTACTAATTTTGGTACGACCATTCTTATTGGCAGCTGCAAGGTGAAAAAAACGAGTATTCATATCCCCAGTTTTAAGCCAACGAATCCAGGATTTTTGTTTCCATAGGATTTCCTCTTGCCGTAGAGTCTCATGATATTGAGTTAGAAGCTTCTTTTCAAGTTTCTACAAATATCTGTTGAAATTATGACCCTGGGCACGCTGAATTCCTCCTATCCGAGCCAATAATTCCCTTTTACGTTTGAAAACATTGCCGAAAACTTCCTGGTTCCACTTACTCGCCTGTACTCTAATATCCGTAATCCGTTCCACTATGTCAGTGTTACAAGAATTCGGCCATTGAGTTGCCACAAATTGTTGAAAGCGAGAGTCTGTAAACCAAGCAGCTTGAATGCGAGACCGGGTAGGAGTTGTATGGTTATTGTGATCCCCAATCAGAGAGAGAAGAAGAGGCGCGTGATCCGAAGCGGTACGCGTTAAGTGACGAACCACAGTAGACGGATAAGTAACTCTCCAATCCGAGTTACAAATAGCTCTGTCCAAACATTCTTGAAGGGCCGAGTTACCCCCTTTAGCCCAAGTAAACGGGGTTCCAACAAACCCCAAGTCAATGAATCCGCAATCCTCGACACATTCCATAAACTTGCGACACTTTCGAAAGTCAACCGGAGCACCCCCTGAGTTTTCCTTCACCGAAGTTACAACATTCATATCGCCGGCTAGAAGCCACGGTCCTCTAATAACATAGGCTAACCGTTTGATGTAATCTCATAAGTGGTCCCGAGTTTCCCTCTGGGGACTAGCATAAACAGCAGTCAAAATCCAATTTGAAATACTGGGTTTTCTGACAAGAACCGTAATGCTCTGGTCATTGGCTTCAATAAATTCTAGCTCCACCTCATTAGATTTCCAAAAGAATCAAATACCACCTGCAAAACCCCTAGCTTCAACTTTTTCGAGTTTAACAAGACGGCTCCGACGGAGGATAAAATTTGCACGATCACTCTGAACCCGGGTTTCCATTAGAACAAGGATGGTTGGATCATTGGTGTGAAGAATATCCAAAAGACTGTTAAGGAGTTCCGGTTTTCCAGCACCCCTACAATTCCAAAATATTAAATTTATTCAAAAATATAAAATGGGAGGAGTAACGTGTACAAGGAGGATCATACCTCGGGGGAGTGAGCACCCCCCATAACATCAAACGTCGAGTTATCCATGAATTCAAAGTCCATATGCACCTTAGGACTTTTGTCCGGAGGAATAGAGTTATCTGCAATATCAATGAGTTCCAAGTCGGGTTGACTTAACTCGCTTGAGTAAGATCCGTTAGCTGGACCCGGTGCAATTTGACCCGAATTAAATGGATCATTTGAACCGGCTTTAAAAATCAAGGAGGGGGGGTTATCCAAATTAACAGATGTGTCAACACTATTTGATATTTGTGCATCAAATTGTATAGTTTGTGAAATATGTTGGGCCGGATTCAAGGGGGAAGAGAAATTATCCTTGGGTCCAAATGGGGTAGGCCCTATTGAATTATTAATAATTGGGTAAGTATTACCTTTAGCCAACCGTGGTAGTTGGGCTTTGTCAATTACCTGGTCCGAGTCCAGCGCTAATTTTTCTTTACCAGCTGCACTGTGCCAAACCCGGGCTTTCGGTCCACTATGTGGGCCTCGGCTGATGGGTCGGATATTTTTTGTACTCATCTCAGCCTTATTGTTTGATCTCTTGGGTCGAGTTGTCCCAATATCTGCTAGGTCACTTGGAACCTGCTGGGCCGATCCCATATTGAACAAAAGTTGGGCCTCTTCTTGAATTGGGTCATCCTCCAGAATGCTAAACCGGGAACCTCCGTGAGATTCAGGGGCTGTATTAATTTTTGGTTGCCATTTCTTAGTGGGTAGAGATTTGGATTTTCCTTCTTTATTATCGTGATGATGGGGAGACTGTCCTTCTGGTGGCACATTAAAAGAGGTAGAGTGAGTTGTATCATTCTTGTCCATATTGAAAATATTACTTTCGTATGTTTCCCACTAACTTTCCTATTCATATTTGTATGTTCCCCACTAACTTTCATATCCATATTTTTATGTTCCCCACTAACATTCATATTAAATGAATTCTTTCGGGCCCTTGTACGGGCCATCATCCATGGCCCGTACGTGGTAGTCTCCTCGATGTGACCCTCCGTGGTATTTCCCGTGTCCATATGGTTTCCCTCTTCTCGACGCCCCTCCTCGGAAGTAGATTGATGTTCCGGCGTCTTGTTTAGCTTCGAGTTTTTTCCAAAAGTTTCCTTCTGGTGGCCATACGATCCACATTCAAAACAAATTAAGTGTAGTCCCTCGTACTCTACTGATTGGAGCCGACCATTAAGGAGGATAAAGGGTGTTAAGGGTTTCGCAAAATTAATCTCGATACACAACCGAGCGAAATGCCCACGTAGGGAATGTTCTGTGTGTTTATCAACCTTCACCACCCGACCAATAAAAGCTCCCATTCTGGAAAGAATCTTATAGTTCAACAATTCAATGGGAATTTCAGGAAACCTAACCCAAACCAAAGTCGATTGTATGTGAGCTTTTGCCGGTTGAAAATCTGGTTTCCATTTTTGAATAGTCAGATAATGCCCCATCCCGTCCAAGGCCCACCTTCGAGCACCCTCAGATAATCTTCTTTCGTGGTAAATCGAATTAGATAGTAGTCATTACCCACATCCACCGGATCTAAATCATGAATGTACCATAAGGTGCGCATGCGTTGTCGTAGATTGGCGAATCCCACTTTCCGTCATAAAACCTTGACCAGCAACGCGCGTCGATATGGTCTGTAGAACTCCAGCCATTCCTCTACTGTGACAGAGACCTCCGGAACTGTTATGGTGAGATTATGTTTCATAGAGGTTGTTCCTTTGTTCTTAATTTCCGAAATGATCTTCTTATCCCATTAATCAGTTTCACCTTCACCCATATAATACTTCCTGACTGTTGTAGTTTGAGTCCAAGAATTGGGCTGTTTTCCAGATTGCCATGCATTACTTGGTTCATTCTGCTTTGGAGTATCATTGTTCTCCATATTCGTATCCACATCAATGACGTTCTGAGATGAGGCAGGAGTTTTCGATTCATCTTCATACCTTCTCTTGAGTTTTTTGTTGTTCCTTTCTGCCGCCTTGTCAGCCGGAGGCGGCTGACCATTATCAAATTCGGTCATGCACACCAATGGAGTGCAATCCCAGAAAACAAATGGTGAAGCCCGACTCAAAGATTGCAGCCTTGCGCAAGGTCAATTAAGTATTATTTTAACCATAGAAAATGAAGACTTTGAGAATAGTATTATGTGAAGTATGAAAAATAGTATTAAGAGAGAGAAATTTTTTTCAAAAAGAAAATGAGGAGATAGAAGTTGGGGCCGGGTTGGTGGGGGTATTAAGAGAGAGAGTTTTTTTTATGTGAAATATTGAAAATAGTATTAAGAGAGAGAAATTTTTTTAAAAAAGAAAATGAGGAGAAAGAAGGTGAGGCCGGATGGGTGAGAGGTATTAAGAGAGAGAGAGAGAGAGAGAGAGAGAGAGAGATTTTTTTAAAAAAGAAAATAGGAGAGAGAAAGGGTAGGTGAGAGGTAGGGAGAGTTTTTTTTAAAAAAAAGAAAATTTGGTAGTATGTCAACCATATGTTTTGGAGATTTTTATTGGGAAAATTGATTTTTGGGAGAAGAGCATGCCAACCAATTAGGGTCTTACATGTCCTTTTCGAATTTTGTGAATCGAAGCGGCTACACATAGAAATAAATAAAGTTGCACCCATCTTATTGGTCAACAAATTAGCTCTCCAGTCAATGTAATATTGAAGTCCCAGTCTTCCATTATTTTCTTAATTATTGCTATGGTTTTCAAATTCAAATTTTTGTCCAATATATCAATTAGAAATAAACTTGTAGCCTCGATTGAATGGATGGTTGTTTCTCAATTTCAATTTTTATACACTTTTTTTATAAAAAATATAATTGTTTGGCATCTCTGTTTCGTTGTGAAAAACAAACTAGACTAGGGAAGGATTTCGAGTAGTCGGTCCAAACCCTTCGATAATTCACAACTTAAAATTATCTAATAACCCCCCCTTATATATGCTAAAGGTGGTTTATGACTTGAATTGATTTCGTTATATGATTCACGTAATAACCAAAGAAGATACGCTAAAATCAAGCAGTTAATCAACACTTAAAAAGCTTAGACAAAAACATACCTCCATGAATTTTTCGATGAATTCTTCTTGATACAAGAAACAAATACTAGGATACAAAGCTGCTAACACGCTAATCTATACTACTAACTACTTAATCTAGAATTAAACTAAGCCTAATTATGACTAAGATTGCTAAAACTATTGAAAGAAAGAAATTTTGCAGAGTTTGTCTGATTGTTTGATGATGATTTCCCTTCCTTCTTGGCCGCCCATATCTCAATCCTTGAGGCACCCACGGTCCTTTTCTTCGGGAACCACCTTGAACTGTCCTCAATCGCTCTTTCAAATTAGCACGCTTTTCTCCACTGCAGATTATTGGGTCTTTGGACTTCACTTTATTTCTTTATATTCTAGTTATTGGACTTTTCATTCATTCAGCCCATATGTTTTTACAGTACTTTTTCGAATTTAATGGGCATGTCTTGTTTATTTGCAAACCCAATTTTCCTCTTATTCGATACTCTAGTATTTGGGCCTCTTTGGGCTTAAAATATTCTGAAAGCCCAAATTATTTTATGATGTAAACAAATGCCCCCCTAATATACATGAACGTTTCAATTTCATGTGTATTAAAAGACACGTCTGTCCTCTAATAAATGCGAATGTTTCGACTGAATATGTCATTTCATATGAAGGCCTTTTGTATTTTTTGTCGGTTATGGAAATATTTGCCCTTTTAAACTTCACCTGTGATTTCGATCGTCACCTTCCCACTTTTCTCAATAATTAGTGTGTTTGTTCACGATCGGATGCTAAACCCCTTATAAATACTTCGCAAATTGGTTCTTGGGCTTACAATTCCTCAACCCTCTCTCTCTTCGTCTTATTCAAATAACCCCAAGTTACAGAGAAGCTGTACTCTATTCCCCACAATGCTTTCATCAATGGTCGCTCCTCAACATACTGTCGCCCATGACCTCGGGTTCTTGGTTCCTCGAGCGACCCTATTAGAGTGCGAAGAAGCGAAAGATTTAGTCAATATAATTAGGGTTTCTCAAACCCATTACAGCGATGTTAAGGTAGCGTCCCTCAAAGCCACTCACATGGTTCCTCGATTGGCTTCTGAGAGTCAGGGTCAATTGCTCAATCATCTGGCTCTTGGCCCGTGATTCGGATCGTTGGCCTTTGAAAGCACAGCCCCTGATATTCCCAATCTTTTTGGGGCTTGGCCTGCTTTGGAGGGAGATAATTCCCCTCTTTGTATAAACAGAGTGATCCATAAATTCGCCTAGACCAACATGAGCAAACCCATCAATGGTTGGATAGGCACTGTTGACGTTTTTCCTTGGTTTAAGCAACTTCAGCAATTTCACTCAAAATGGGAAGCTAATCGCATTATGGTGCTTATTCGAATAGCCTGCTTCCAGAACCTTCTCTTCGAGCAAGTAATGAACGATGCATTGGCACTATCTTGGCATCCCTCATACAATTGTTCTTTCATCCGGTGAAGCAATTAATGATGCTCGTGCACTCCTGGTGTCCTCAGCAGAATGGTTAAAGCATCACGGCAAGAGTGGTGGTGCCAATATTGCTTACTCCACACTGGTCAATCATTCGCTCGGAATGAGGACCCTGTCACCTCTTTCGAAGAGGTATTGTTTCTCAATTTCACTTTTTCTCGGTTGTTCATGAACTTTGGTTGTGTTGTGAACAAGACATTCCTTCTTCTTTCTGCCAATATTGCTGCAACTTTGGGACCCATTGAATTGGCCCCTCTCGTGCTAGCACAGCTTTATCGAATGATGTTCTACCTCCACCGGGACCCTTCGAACGTTAAGATATTATCGGGTCCCTTGTGGTTATTATCTTGTTGGGTTTTTCTGTATCACCCAGAACTATCAAACATCAGGACTCTCAAGTCCCATGAAAAGGTATCTCAAACCTCTCCTACTTACAAACCTGTTTTGAGTTGGGTTTGTTATCAAGAGGCTATCATAAACTTGCTAGTCCCTCTCGAAAAGGCATCGTACTTATTAGCCTTGAGCACGGTTTACAATCCACTTTATGTCTCGACATGGTGTCCCTTTTTCGAGACTAGGTATGATCAGGAGCCCACCCATTGGTCCCACACTGCTCTACCAGATTGGTTAGAATCAGTTGACTCTTTACGGCATTTTGAGAAAGATCAACCTTACTGGCGTTCAGTCTTATTTTTCTGAGACCTTCTATTTGCAGACAACACTCCTGGCGTGGAGGTTTATAACCCTCATGTAGCTTTTATAATATTTCCTTCGAGTACTTAATACCTCTTGAATATTTAATGTTCTTATTCGCTCATTTATGTTTTCCTTGTAGTTATGTTCGAGGCAACTTGGCATAAATCAAAGTTTTACCTTACCATTTCTGGGGACTATGAACCGCCCATGGTCAAAGAGGCAATATTCTATCCCGAAAACAGAGAGGGATCGAGCAAAGGTGATCATTCAAGGAATGCCCTCTTGTCAAGTTCTTCCTATCCCAGTCCCTATTGTTTGCAGGGTTCTTCAAATGGAACAATGCTTCGCGGATTTCTGGAATCGCGTCCAGCAAAGAAATTATTCAAGACGCATTATTTGGAAGTTGGTCGCCGATGCTGTAAAAGCTTTTTCGGGTTCTGCAAGTGTAGCCGAGCTCTCGAGGCTACTTTCTGCTGAGGTATTCTTATAAAACATCTTCCCTTTTCTTTCTCTAATTTTTGTCTTTTATGACTTCGTTTGCCTGTTTTGGTAAGATGATGCTTACCTCATCCCGTATGAGCTAACTTCAGGCTGGAGATTTGAGAGAGATGACCATTTCACTCAAGCCCATGAGGGGTTATTTTTAGCCCTTCGAGAGTCAGAGGCTACTGCCCAAACTGAGCTTCCTGCTAAAGTTAGGTCTTCCACCAGTTCATCTATGGCAACGAAGTCCAAAACCCAACTTTCTATCGTATCAGCGCCTATTACTCGAAAATGATTGACCTTTACCATTCGAGAACCTCCTGTTACAAGCCTTCACATGGCCTCTAAAGAGGAAGAGACCGATGAGGATCCACAGCCTCTTATTCGAAAGAATAGTAAACTTCATACATGGTTCGTTTGGAACTTCAAGTGTGGATGAAAACCCACAAGGTATTTTTATTACCCTTTTGATGCTACTTACTATTATGTCATTGTTTCATCATTCAGATTATATTTCTGCTAATGCTGCAATTATTCCTCTAGTCTCGGTGGACTCGATTCTAGAGGAAAACGCTACTGATGTCACATCACTTCCCCCAATCCCCGAGGACTCGGTTCAAGAGGAAGATGATCATGCATTGGCCATTGCTGCTATTGATCCTCCAATTCCACCTGGGCCTTCTCGAACCGCTGCTTCATCAATCCATATCAAAGAAATCGAGTCTGATCAGACTTCGGCTCTACCAGTCGAGCCAGCTTTGGATCCATCTCCTTCGAATTCAATGGTTCCCACATCTCTTGATCCATCCGAAGGTAGGCATTTCATTTTCTTGTTCTTGTAATTCTACGCATAAATTTTGACTTTTATCTATGCTATTATTTTGATTAGCTTAGGAGACATTGCAACTTCAGTGTTTTCTCAGATTGACTTAACGGGGGCGCTCCAAGACATTAGGCACCGTCCTAATGATTCTATTTTGCTGAAGAGGTTTCGACTTCTCCTTGATGAGGCACACTCGAGGGTGGCCGAACCATGGTTCGAAGCTTGCCTTGCTATGCTTTGTGACTTCATTGAGCAGGGAATTAATCCCTTAGAGAAAGAAATCTCTCTCAAGCATTCTCGAAAAATAAACTAACTCCAAGATCGGGCTCCTATCTTCAAAAATACTAGGGCAGACTACCTGGCGCAAATTGCTGCTCTAGATGCACAGATTGCTAACCTTCAAGCAAAGAGGGATCGACTTGTCCACTTAGCCTATCAAGTCGAAGAAGATATCGTAGCCCTCAATGACCAGATTGCTCAATTGACTCATGAATTTGAGGAGGTGGTCAAGTCAGCCCTGCTTGAGAGTGATGCTTTCGATTTGGCCCTTGAAGTATTAGTCAATTCTTTACATTTTATCCAATTCTAGGATATAGCGATGTACTTTTGACAACATTTAATTTCGATGTAAAAAATTGCTAGTTTCGAGCAGTCTTTCAAATATAATTGATTTGTTTTCTTTCCATATACTTGGTGTATAGTTTTTTAAGTATTTCGCATTTATAGCTCTTCCATATTCGCCTCCATTTAAATATTGAAGTTTAAAGGAATTTCCTGATAACTTATTCGAAATCAAAAATGGTCCTTCCCATTTAGGTGACCATTTTCCATAAAAATGGTCCTTTGACCCTTCGGGTAAAATCATTTTCCAAACCAAGTCAACTATTTCGAAAGATCTCGCCTTTACTTTTCTACTATAACTCTTCTCAATCTTCTTCTTTTGGAGTTCGATTTGTTGCAACGCCATAATTTGCAACATTTTGTGGTCTAATTTTTCAATGTTCATACTTCAACATATTCTTCGGCTATAAGTCTTTCTTGTTCTAGAATTCTTCTAGACTTTACGTTAATTTCCATTGGAATAACAGCTTCGTGACCATATACTAATTAAAAAGGGTATATCCCTAGACTATCTTTTCTTATTGTCCTTTGAGCCCATAATGTATCGATCAATAATTCATGCCAATTCCTAGGGTTAAGGTTTATCATTTTCAAGATACATCCCTTGATTAGTTTATTTGATGACTCAACTTGCCCATTTGCCTGAGCATAATATGGTGTTGAGTTCATCAATTTTATCCCAAATTGATTGAAGAATTCGAGTATTTCTGTACTGTTAAAGATTCTAGCTTGATCAAAAGTTGTGGATTCTGGAATTCCAAACCTAGTGATAATATAATCTTTAATAAATTCAACTACTTGTTTCGAATTTATATTCTCAAAAGCTTTGGCTTCGACCCATTTGGTAAAATAATCTGTTGTTACTAGAATATAACCATGCCTTTTAGATAAGGTTGGTTATATTTCTCCTATTATATCCATGGCCCACCCTCGAAATGGCCAAGGTTTCACAATAGAATTTAACTGCACTGTGGGTTGTCTTATTATTTTACCAAATTTCTTACACTTCTGACAACCTTTAGCATAACTTATGCACTCTCGTAAGACTGTAGGCCAATAGAATGCATATCTATGTATTAACCATCTCATTTTCTGCCCTGTTTGATGGGCTCTGGATATGCCTTCGTGGGTCTCTGCCATTATAATCAAAGCATCTTCTAAATCGAGACATTTTAATAAGACCCCTTGAGGATCCTTCCTATATAATTTTTCTCCGTCATAAAAACAATGATGGGCCATTAATTTTAATTTGTTCGAGAATCCTCCCTTAGCCAGGTTTCTAAGGTAATCTATGATCTCGAGGCGCCAGTCCTCTTTTTCTTTTAAAATATCGATTTTATTTACATGCATTGTTCTCTGCTCGAAGGGTAACAGCGTTCTCGGTTCGAGTTGGATAACTGATTCGAGCATTTCAGGATCAATCTTATATCCTGATGCTAATTGGGCTAAGTCATTAGATATTTGATTCTTTTCTCTAGGTACATAAGAAACTTTCACTGTTTCGAAATGTTTGAGTAACTCATGTACTCGAGCATATGAGATCACTGCTAAAGGGCTTACACATTTGAATACTCCCCTTACTTGATTTATAATCAGTTGGGAATCTCCTTTTATCTCAATATCTCTAGCATTCATATCTCATAATATCCCCAATCCTACGATAAGAGCTTCATATTCTGCTTTATTATTAGTGCAGTCACCTTCGATTTTCGCATACATTTTGGTAATCAATTTGGATAGGGATATAATATATATCTCAATCCCTGAACTGTCTCAAGTACTTAACCCATCAAAATATAAAATCCAAGGTACTAAATATATGACTCCAATTTCAAATTTTTCTAGCATTTCATCTCCTTTCGAGGGGTGATCAGCCAAAAAGTTAGCTAATACTTGACCTTTTATGGCCTTTTGAGGTACATATACCAAGTCGAATTGAAGTAAACTGAGACTCCATTTGTTCAATAGTCCTTTTACCAAAGGCTGATTAATCATAAACTTAACAACATCAGTTGGTGATAGTACTTCGATAGAGTATGATGCAAAATAATTTCTCAATTGTACTGATGCGAAATACAAACTAAGACACCATTTTTCGATTGAAGTATATCTCTTTTCGGCATCATTTAATAACCTGCTCAAGTAGAAGACTGCTTGCTCGAATCCTCTATCATTTTCTTGTACTAACAAACATCCGATCGAATTTTCTACTGCTGATATATACAATCTTAGCTTTTTCCCTTTTCGAGGAGGAATTAAAACTGGAGGTTGTATTAAATATCGTTTTATTGCCTCGAAAGCTTCTTGTTGTCCTTTTCCCCTGACAAAATTCTCTCCATCTCTCAGACGTAAGAGTGGGGAAAATGCTTCGGTTTTCCCCGTTAAATTCGATATAAATCTTCTTAGGAAGTTTACTTGTCCCAGAAAACATTGCAACTCTTTCTTGTTTTCAGGAGGTTTTGCATCTAGGATTGCCTTGGATTTATTTCGATCAACCTCAATGCCTCTATTATGGATCAAAAATCCAAGAAGTTCCCTGCCTTTACTCCAAAAGCACATTTTTAACGGGTTCAATTTTAAATTAAACCGCCTCATTCGTTCAAAGGCCTCGATCAGAGACTTAACATGTTCTTGATGAGTTTGGGCCTTGACAACAATATCATCAATATACACTTCCATTGATTTTCCATAAGGTGATGGAACATGCAGTTCATGGTCCTTTGATATGTAGCCCCGGCATTCTTTAAGACAAATGGCATCACTATCCATTCGAAAGTACCTATAGCACCGGGGCATCAAGAAGCCGTTTTATTTCTATCTTTCTTGGCTATTTTCAACTGGTAATATCCCAAGTATCCATCCAAAAAGGACAAGAATTGAAATCTGTCAACTGCATCCACCAAAGTATCAGCCATTGGCATTGGGCACTCGTCTTTCGGGGTAGTCGTGTTCAAGTCCCTAAAGTCAATGCAAACTCGTGCTTTGCCATTCTTTTTTATTACTAGGACTATATTTGCCAGCCAGTCGACATATCTAGTTGGCTTAATGAATTTGGTCTGGACTAACTTTTTGATTTCTTCTTTAATTGCACTCATTAAGTCAGGTGATAACCGTCTCGGGGCTTGAATAATTGGCTTAAAGCCATGTTTTATGGGCAATTCGTGTCGAGCTATTGACGTGTCTATTCCTGGCATTTCGTGATGAGCCCAAGCAAAACAATATTTATAATTATGTAATATTTTGATTAATTCAATTTTTTCGTTTTGCCCTATTCTTGAGCTAATATAAGCTAGCCTTGGCCCTTCGAGCGTACCGAGATTAACTTCTTCTAAGGGGTTTTAGATATCTTGTCTGATATCTTCATCGGGTTCCAGAATCCCTTCATCGATTATATCTTCTATATTTTGATTTAGTTGTTCGAAACTACAATCCTTATGCTTATCTAAATTCGAATCATTCTTTTCAATCAAGTTAGCAGAACAATCATGCAAACCCATATTAAGCTTTTCAAGTGCTAACTTCTTGAAAATACTGTCAATAACATACAAATGTTTTAAAGTATCCATCAATACAGAATCAGATTATAGTTCGAAATACTAAGATTGCCCCATTTCAATTTGGGCGAATTTCTTTGTTACTACTCTTTCAGATGAGTCTTCAACTTCTTCTCTTCCAAAATCCTCCTCTTTTTCCTTTTCGATGATTGGGACGGACGAAAGCTCCTTGTCTTTCAATTTGAGGTTTTTGGCACAATACCTAGCATTCACAATTTGTGTATCAACAAAATACGAGTTAGTTTCGGCTTTGACTATTTCGAATTTGGCACCATTCCAACATATTAGAAATTGATGCAAAGTCAAAGGCAAACAGTAATTTTGATGAATCCAGTCTCTACCCAATAGTGCATTAAATGATGAATTCGTTTTTACCACAAAAAATGCAGAGTAAGAACTCAGGGATCCTATTTTAATTCGACAAGGTAAGACTCCTAACACTTTTGTTGCTTGTCCTGAAAAAACGTAGACTGCCACGTCGGCAGCTACCAAGTCCTTTAAAGACCTCCCAATCATAGCTAAAGTGCTTCCAGGTAGCACATTAACGGTTGCCCCATTGTCTATTAATACCTTGTTAATTTTTACTCCTTCGATTTCGGCTTGTACGTACAGTGGCTTCATATGGTTATTGTTTTTTTTTTTTTAAAAAATAATAACTCTAAAAGATGTTCGTTTTCATTTTCTTTTCTATCCGTCTGGCAGTTGATGAATTCAAAACATGGAGAGTTACCTCTTTTCGGGGCAGTCAATGCCTCCAAAGCCTTTTCTTCCTTGTCCAGTTCACCCTCTTTTGCGGGAATTCTGGCGGCAGAATGGTTACCATGTTACAACCCTTATCCTCTTCGAAATTCATGGCCTTTTGAACTGAGGCCTCTTTATCCTTTTCTTCGACCTCCTTCGGTGTATCATCCAAAAGGATGTCCAAGTCATCACCTCATTCAAAATCCCCCAAATCGTCCTCTCCTGTCACAATAGTCTTTCCTTGAAGGTTCGAATCCTTCATTTGGTCACTCAAACAGTCCAACTCAATCTCAAAATCATCTTGATTCGACTTTCCCACCATTTTTTATTTTAAAATTTCCTTGGCCAGGGCTTCCTTTTCGATCCTCAAGTTGGTAATAACTGCCTCTTGTTGCATCTCCATCGCCACTGAGGCTCTCGAATAAGCTATCTGCTGGACTATCAACTTCGCTCTGTTACCTCTACCCTGTTCGAAATTTTCGCAATAATTATTCCCCCTCGAATGATTATGTGGCAATCCTCTTCCCCCACGCCCTCGAAAATGCCTTTGAGAAGGCATTAGGCCTGGTATTCTATTGCCAAACTCTTGTCTCAGCCTTTTACTCCAATTTTTTGCTTTTTGATATGCAGGCACCCAGTTCGGGTCATTCGGAATCACCTACAGCCTCACCAACTCGAAATGGAGAGCATCAGTGCACTGGTTGCATAATGCTCTCTGCAGCTTGGTCAAATTGTTCACCACTTTCGTTGGAGTTTCGTAAATGGTTTCACACAAGGGCATTTCGAGCGCCTGTTTATATGTTTTCTCACCACTCTTTTCGCTATGTGGTTCAATTTCTGCTTGCTTCTCTTTCAGTTTCCCATTCTGATCCAGACCTAAAATCCTCTTTTCAGTTGAGGATAGGCTTATCAAGTTTCGCTTGAGCTACTTTACCACAAAACGTCTAAATGTCTGGCACTGATCGGTGGTATGAAAGGTGTTCATGTGCCACCTGCGCATCCCTTTGAGCCCTTCGTCCTTCACCTTGGGGAAAGTCAGAATTTCCTCAAAAATCAGACGGTTGAAAGTTCTGATTGCCACATTCGTTTCGATAGTAACCTATGAATCAGAACATTCGATAGGAGACTCATAACAGGAAATAGATCTTCATCGATGTTTGTTTTTTGAATATCCGAAAAAATAAGGTCTTTCAAGTCGATCTTTTCTTGAATCAGATTTCGAAATAAAATGCAATCATTTGTGTCATGCGAAAATGCATTATGCCATTTACAATAAGGTTTCCCTTTTATTTCGGATTTTGAAGGAATTCTATGTTTTCCTTTAAATTTTAACTTCTTATTAGCGAGCAGCCAATCGAAAATCTGTTCAGTTTTTGTTACATCAAAAGTGTAATTCTTTTCTTTTTTCGTTTGTAATGACCCAGTCGCCATACAGTCTTTTTGTTCGAGGTCTCCATATTGATAAGGAGGTCCTTTCACAAATTCTCCTAGGTCGACTTCGTAAGCCTCTTCAAACACCCATGGGGTCCCTATTTTGAAGGCATTAAAACCTTGGTGTTTTCTATTACTTTCCTCTTTAAGCATATTTTCATATCTTATAGCACTCTCAGTCAAACTTCGAAAGTCAGCAAAAGGCATACCATCGAACCTCAACATATATTCGAAAGTCATGTTCTGTTTGGCTAATTGAACAAATTCAGTTTTGGGTAAATTAAGATGACATTTAACTCTAGCCTTCTTAAAACGTGCTAAGAACTCTTCGACTGATTCTCCAATATTCTGCCTTATTTTAGCAAGATCACTCATCGAGATCCCAGGATCCGTTCGAGCAAAATGATTTTGGAATTAGAACTGCATCTCGTCCCAGTTATTTATAGAATTCAGGGATAGGCTTATGTACCAGTTAAAGGCTGATCCAGTTAATGAACTAGGAAAAAGCCTTAAATTAAGAAAATCCTGATATGAGGCTTCTCTACACTGGCAAGTGAACCTAGACAAATGTTTGAGGGCAGAGACATGGTCGTCCCTAGAAAATAATATGAAATCGGGAATTTTATAATTTCGAGGAAAAGGGAAATTTCTATCCACCCAATCAGGATAAGGCTTTCTTGGCATTAACTTATGGTTTCTTCGAAAACTAGGCCCGTACATCCTCTCAATAATCATTTCGATCTGATTTTGAAAAGGATCAAAGAATTGTCCCCCAATATTTCCTCCCATATGGGCATCGGGCACAGCTTGCCCCGCTGCATATGGTACTTAGATATTATTTGGGAATGTAGGGATTCCTTGACTTATAGGTACATTCGAGAAGCCATTGCTTCCCATAGGAAAAGGAGCGTTCGAGGCTCCTAGGTAAGCTGGTATTTGATTCTGCCCCCCAAGGTATTGCCCTTGGGTAACCATTGGATATGTTTTGAAATTACTAAAATGGTTGTTTGTGGGGTATCCCGCAGGCACCTGTCCATAGCCACCTGGTGGGGTAGGAAAGTTCAGTCTCAAAGGATATGACTGAAACTGATTCCCATTAACATGTTGAGGAATATTCGGAGGAGGACGCATGTTTTGAGTAAAATTTTGCTATCGCATTCATGTGTCCTCCCCAGGCACAGATGAGTTTAGAAAATTATGCTTGTTTACAGGGGAGGTATTCGATGTTTGGCCAATTTCGAAATGGTTACTCCTATTTCTAGTCTCTCTAGGGTAACCAGGTGGCGGTACTCCTAAATTTAAGTGTCTTGTTCGAATTCTAGGTTCAACCGCTATCAGTTGTGATACTTTTTCTATCAGGATATTATGTTTTCCAATTAACGGCTCCAGCGTCGTAACTACTTGGACATTTACCATTCTTCAGAAAGCATCACAAGTCTGGTTAAAAATCTCTCCTAATTCGGTTATTACTCGAGTAACTTCTCGATCAAGGCCCTCTTGGGCATTTATTGAAATATCTTGTACTATTGCTGTAAATATCCGAGCAGATTCTTAAGCCAATGCTCGATATTGATCATTAAATCCCCTTTCGCTGATCATCTCGAGCCCCCATTAAAGTCTGTTTCATGACTTTAACAAATTGCTCGTACATTTTGTCTGCTCTAATCTTGTGTCTAGACACAGGCTGTGTTTCAAGATCGTCATTCGGCTCTTCTCTAGAAGAATCCTCTAACATCTTACAATGAGTTTATGGAAGTCAAATTCGACTAACTCCCACTATGGTCGCCAAAAATTTGTTTCGCTTTGAAAAACATACTAGACTAGGGAAGGATTCCGAGTAGTCGGTCCAAACCCTCGATAATTCACAACTTAAAATTATCTAATAACCCCCGCTTATATGTTAAAGGTGGTTTATGATTTGAATTGATTTGATTATATGATTCACGCAATAACCAAAGAAGATACGCTAAAATTCAAGCAGTTAATCAACACTTGAACTCTTAAACAGAAACATACCTCCATGAATTCTTCGATGAATTCTTCTTGATACAAGAAACAAATACTCAGATACAAAGTTGCTAACACGCTAATTTATACTACTGACTACTTAATCTAGAATTAAACTAAGCCTAATTACGACTAATATTGCTAAAACAATTGAAAGAAAGAAATTTTGCAGAGTTTGTCTGATTGTTTGATGATGATTTCTCTTCCTTCTTGGCCGCCTATATCTCAATTCTTGAGGCACCCACGGTCCTTTTATTCGGGAACCACCTTGAACTATCCTCAACTGCTCTTTCAAATTAGTGCGCCTTTCTCCACTGCAGATTGTCGGCTCTTTGAACTTCACTTTATTTCTTTATATTCTAGTTATAGGACTTTTCATTCATTCAGCCAATGTTTTCACAGTCCTTTTTCAAATTTAATGGGTCTATCTTGTTTATTTGCAAACCCAATTTTCCTCTTATTCGATACTCTAGTATTTTGGCCTCTTTGGGCTTAAAATATTCTAAAAGCCCAAATTTTTTTATGATGTAAACAATCTCCTAAAAATATTTCAAATAAGTGCTACAGCTAATATTCTCTAAAAAAATTCAAATTTCTTTGAAAAATAGTTTTGATTGTCATTTCTCCCAAAATTTTCGTAGGAAAGTCAGATTTTGTACTATTAATGATTTGACAGTTAACCCAATAATTAAAAAAAATTTACCTCCCAACATCTTAGCAAATACATTAAAATAAATTATATATCTTGATTCGAAATGTCACAACGTATGAAATAAAATCCACTTTACATATTTTTTGATGTCTTAATCAATAAGTTTAACTTAGCTATGTCTAAATTTTCATATAAAATAAATATCCATCCATTCCATTTCTCATAAAGAAAGTAATTTTTCTTATAAAAGAAAAAAAAAATACCATATCACTCCTAATCATTACACTTTTTTCTTTAAAAAAAAATTCATCCAAACACACTTTTACCATGAAATCTCTACTCTCTTAAAATAACATCTCTTACTTTTCGTAAGGAAACTGAGAAATCAGAAATGACATCTCATCCCATTCAATCGAGCCCGTATTCTTCTTCTTCCATAAGAGGCCACTTCACTTGGTAAAGAGAACAAGAGCATTGTTGCTATCTTATTACAGTAGAACCTCTTTAAATTAATACTCGATAAATTAATAAACTATCTAAAATAATAATTTTATTTGGTCCCGACTTGGGCCTGTTCAAAAACTTATCAATTTCGACAAATTAATAAGATAGTATATTTTGGAAAGATCCTTATATAAATCCACGGTCCCATTAATATCATAAATTAATAATTCTTCAAAATTACAAACATATCTAGGATAATTGAGTAAAATATAATTCTATTGTGATTTGCTTTTTCTTAAAACTTAGATCTAGGTCGAGCTCATCCCTAATTTTTCTTATTGTATTCAAATAATCCGATGTGTTCTCGAACAGCAAGAAAAAATTGTGGAGAGTTTTAGACGCGGTAAGTGCTTCCTTCGGCATAACTGGTTCCAAGGTTGTCGTGTCATCTTCAGCTTCATCCTCAACATTATTTTCAACGACGGTTGCCATAATTTTTTCTAAATTCTGGACCTCTGAACATGCATCATTTTCACCCAGGTAATCCAACAAGCGATTGACATCCATTTTATTTTGATATCCTAGATTATTAATCATTATTATACTGTTGGGAAATATACATGTAGCCCGACTAAGCACAACGAAAAATTAAAATTTTAGTTTCTAGGATTTATACTGCGAGTTTATTAATCCTACGGGCTTATCACGTATCATAGTCTTTCGCATCTCTACACTAGTTATTTAAAACTTAAATAAAGAAGATCTTACCTTATTCGATTTTTTACAAAAATCGAAGAGTTTCTTCTTCCTTAACGTAAGCTCCCTAGCTTGCTCCTCGTTCCTTGAATCAACTCCTTCGTTTTTCCTTTTGTTGAAGATTTCGAATTCCTCCACCAAAAATGCCTTTTATCAGATCCTTGATTCACTTCAGAGACCCAAGTGTTTCTCCTCTAAAGTTGATCCACACCCCGGATACCCACTTGTTTATAATCTTTAGCTAGGTTAATCTATAAACGGTTAGTCTAACTCTAAGGAATAGTGTATGGGATTAAGTTGAAAACAAAAATTACTTCTCTAAGTATTTGGAAGAATTCTTGAATTCAAGATCTTGATGAATAAACAAGAAATCAAGAACTTGTATGTGGAGAGAGAGAAACGATTTTCCATGCTAGAGGAACGAAAAATTTTGGCTTGTAAAGCTATGTAGATTTTTGGCTTGTAAAGCTATGTAAATTTCGTTATTGCAATTTTTTTCTCATGTAGACCTCTTCTACATTAAATCTTTTTCATGTAGGAATAGAAGACTAATTAATTCTCAAATAGAACTCTTCTATTTTAATTAATTTTCTTTCTCACTAAGAAATCTTATTTCCTTCTAGAAGAAAATTAATTAAACTATTTAATTATTTTTCTCCACCAAATTTTTGACCAAGGCTTAATAAAATAGCCTTTTAATAATTAATCCACCATACTAGATTAATTAAAAGTCACTTCCAATTAATTAAATACTTTCTAGACTTCAACTTAATTAAATTGATTTTATCACCTTAATTAATTTATTTATCCAACACTTTATTTAATTAATCTAATTAATTAATATATTAATTCAATTACTTCCCTTAGTTAAGAAATGGATTTGTCCGAATATTGTGTGTGACTCTTTAGGTTCACCAACATACTAGTAATGGGTTCATAACTTTTATGATTTAATTTGGACAATTATATTGTCTCGATTAACTAATCACTTTTAATTAACCATTTTATTATTTAATCTCCATTAAATATAAGATACCCATAAATTAAAGAAAAGTTTCTAGCTACTTATCTTGAAGACCTAGATGTAGGCGATTCAAAGTGAACCTTTCCAATCGCGCATCTCATGCAAGTGAGATTCTTCCATCAACTAATTTTCCAATTGATATAAAGATCGAGGAATCTTATTGGTCGAGATCCTTGTAAATTCAATATTAATAATTCAAATGTGTGTGACTAGTGATTAATTAATTCAATAAACTCATTTCTTAATTAATTAATTACTTGTCTTGGCCAAGGACTAACTCAGTCAAACCACTTAAAATATTATAGAAAATTCACTTGTTCATCTAGACAAGTGATGGATCATGTGTTGCCAACACCAACCTCCATATACGAATCACTACACCCAATCACCAATCCATATGTGTCCTTGTAAAAGAACTGGTACATGAGTCAAAGTGCAGTGAGTCAATATACAAGATTACTGTGATGACTCAAGTCAAAGAATTAATATTGCACTATCGTGATTAAGAAACTCCTAATTCGATATATATAGAAATAATTCCAATTTAGGAAGTTTCAGTCAAGGTAATCAGTGAACTTGTTCTCAAGTCTCAACAAGCACCCGCGTATGTGCATTTGTGTCAACTACACTAATGTCTTTAAAATTAGACATTCTCTAATTAAGAGTGTGCATCATAGGCGCAAGTCTATCCGAATTATTAATGTCCCATCTTGATAATTCTATGACTTAGATAGTATTTAGAAATCACAGCCTTAGAGACTTATTTTATGATATCCATCCAATGAGATATCAAGTCCCATAGCTATGTGTGAATTCTAGGGATTTCATCATACAGTTATAAACAATATAAACATAAGATGAAGAAATGTCTTTTATTAATATAATGTAAAACGAAATTGTTTATTACAAGAATAGATAAAGAAAGTCTTTCTAGGATTGGCTCGCATGGCACTATTCTAACATATACAACGTACTATATTGTTTGATTTTAAGAAACAATGAACAATACTTATTAATTCTTACTAATGTTATGTACAATGAATTTATTTTTGACACTAATTCAGTGAATATGATACATAAGTTTACAATTCAATGATTTTTATGTAAATATTATGTAAATATAATTTACATTCGTTGAATGCGGAATGCAATCTATAAAATAATAAATTATTAATTTATCGATTAATTAATAGCTCTCTAAATTAATAAATTTTTATGGTCCCATCAATATTAATTTATAGAGGTTTTTACTGTACCTCTCGGGTAAATATACAACGAGCCATTTGACCCTAATCATGAACCTTTTATGGGCCATCCAATTAATAAACCCCAACCCTGATCAAAGAATCACTACCGTGTGGGCTTGGGCCAAAAATTGAAAAAGGATTCAATCTTTTAAAATTGACTAATAAGGGAAATGTGGTTTCTATGAATTTATTAAAACAATTGCACAATTTAAATACTTGCAAGTCCTATCATCGTGCGCTGATTATTAAAGTTCTAGGGCGAAATATGGGCTATACTACTCTCAAGACCAAGATACGAGTAATCTGGAAACTACCTTACGACATAGAACCAGTGGACCTTGGGCATGGGTATTATTACATGGTTCGTTTCTTCGCCAAAGAGGACTATGATAGAATTCTCGGGGAAGGCCCTTGGATCATAATGGGCCACTATCTTACAATTCAAAAATGGAAACCTGAATTTCGTTCTTCAAAAGCAATAATTAACTCCACAATGGTCTGGAATCGGTTTCCTGAAATTCCATTAGAACTATTTGACTACAAGCATTTGGAAGGGATAGCTAGTGCTGTTGGACGAGTGATCAAAGTAGACAAACATACCAAGGATTCTCTCCGGGACCGGTTTGCAAGAGTATGCGTGGAGTTGGACCTGTCTAAACCTCTAATTTCGATGATCATAGTTAATGAATATCCACAAATAATTGAGTATGAAGGCATTCAAATGATTTGTTTCACGTGCGGGTCCTACGGTCATCGCAAGGAAACATGTGGTAACGTGTTCATCCAATAAATCGGATCATCAGCATGCTACTGGGGAAAAATCACAAGATGCAGACTCTTCATCGGAATCTCTACCTACCGATGGCTATGGACCGTGGATGATTACTCAGAGACGAGCCCGAAAACCAGCCCGAACTGATTCCAATAGCCAAAATTATGGAAAGAATCATAATGAAGGAAACTCGCTGGATTATGGGAAAGTCAATAATGAAGGCAATCAAGGGATTAACTTGGACAAAAATAACTCTGCCAATCAAGGTAAGGATGATCATACAACCACCCATAATAAGGAAACCTCAAACGGCTCAAAAACGGCTAACAAAAGAAATGACGAGATGAAAAAAGGTGGCAACAAGGACAAGGGTAAGACCCCTAATGGATCGAGATTTGATATTTTGGATCTAATCAATATGGAAAATCTGGGGGAGGATACATCCCAAGGGGAGGATATTTGTATGAAAGAAACTAACAATCAAAACATGATGGTGGCCCAGAAGAAAACAACAACAAGAACAGGAGAGGTAGCGGTCCATCTCTAGAGGCCTAAGTACAACCATCGGCCCAAAATACCTTGCTGCAAGGCAAGATCCCAGGTGACACTATCCATTTAAATCAGGCCTCTCTACCTCAAATCTTATCAGGTAACAATTTCCATATTATTAATAGTTCAATTAGCCTTAGCCCAGGTGATGACATTGGCCCCATAAGAAGTGGGCGCACATCTAAGAATAAGTCAAACCATTAAAGAATCTTAGCCAAACCAATGAAAAAAGGCCAAAAACCAGTTGAAACTATTATCCAAGCCCAACAAGTTATAACACCCAGCACATACACACCTCTACCTAACCCAATCCATCCAGATATGGTCTTCGGTCTTTCCCATATACCCCCTAAGCCCGATAACACCAACATGAATAGTGATAACAAATTGGCCATGCATGGCATCCACGTCGACCCGGGTGAACAGAGCAGAACCTGGAATTCGATCCGGGAGAGGTTCAAGGTCACGGAACTAATGGGATCTAAACAAATGAGCACTTTGCCAATGTGTCGGAGGAATTACACAGTGATCAGGACAATACCATAACTATGGCGTCGCCCAAATCTAGTGGTGGAATAGGGGGTCAATGACCCCCCGAGGTATGAATTTGTTATTCGGTTTAAAGCTCTTAATATTATTTTTTAATGAATTGTATCTTTTGGAATTGTAGGGGCGCAGGTAGCCCGTCTTTCGTGACTATTCTTCAGGATCTTCTTAGAACCCATCACCCGGATATTCTTGTTCTTATGGAAACCCGCGCTCAGTGGGATAGAGCCAAGTATATCCTTCGTCGGACTCACTTTGATATGATGGAATTGGTCGACGCACGTGGTTTCTCAGGCAGTATCTGGATATACTGGAATTCGAGAGCTGTTCAGTTAGAACTCATTGCGGTGAACGACCAAAGTATTACTGCTATTGTCCATTGTCCGGGGAAACCTGACTGGATCTTTTCGTCCATTTATGCGAGCCCTATTTCAGACATTCGTGACTTTCTTTGGTCGCATATTATTCAACTGGCTGCTCATGTGCATGGCCCGTGGCTCTTTGAGGGGGACATGAATATTATTGCTAACGATTGAGAAAAATCAAGTGGTGTGCTCCCTTTGACACACGTAAGAGCCGCTCATTTATGAATTGCATGTATACTTGTGATCTGGGATATGGGTTTCTCTGGATCTTGATTCACGTGGGCAAAGGGAGGTAACTCCACTCTCCAAGAACGGTTAGATCGAATTTTATGTAATTCAGATTGGCACGCTACTTATCCCATGGCTACGGTCACTCATCTCCCAAGAGTTGGTTCCGATCACTGTCCGGTTATGCTTTGTATTGAGGGAAGCCGCTACCATGTGGGTTTGAAGAAGCCGTTTTGCATGCAGATGGTTTGGTTCACACATCCAGAATTCAAACACATTACCAATCATTGGAGATCGACCTCGCATCAAGCCATCCCTGACCGTATTCACTCTATGACTGATTGTATGCAGAAATGGAACCGTGACATCTTTGGCAACATTTTTAAGAAAAAAAGGGAATTATTAGCCCGGCTTAATGGCATTAAGCGATCCCAGGCCTTGCGGTTCAGTCGTTCTCTCCAGAAACTTGAAGCTAAGCTCTCTACTCAATATCAAGCCACTCTTTGTAGGGAGGAACTCATTTGGAAACAGAAGTCCAGAATTAATTGGCTTAAGGCAGGAGATATGAACTCTCATTTTTTTCACACCTCCGCCGCTTCTAAGCATAGTTGAGCTCGGATTAGCACGCTGTAATCTGATAGTGGTGACTGGGTTACGGATCCGTATATTCTTCAGACTATGGCTGTTGATTATTATAAAATGTTATATGGCACGACATACGAGGTCTCTTTATACCAGTATACTTCCCATTTTCCAAAGTTAACTGACGCCCACTTGCAGATTCTTAATTTGTCAGTCACCAAGGACGAAGTCAAGAAGCCGGTGTGGGATATGCACCCGACCAAGTCGCCGGGTCCTGACGGGCTTCAACCTCTCTTCTTTCACAAATGTTGGGATCTTGTGGGCCACACTGTCACCAACATGGTAAGCCAAGCTATCAATACAAGTAATGTCCAACCAGGTATCAATGAATCTTTCATTACTTTGATTCCTAAAGAGAAATGTTCTACACATCTTTCTCAGTTTCGACCAATTAATTTGAGCAATGTGATTCTTAAAATCATTACTAAAACTATGGCTAAACGCATTCGCCTGCTTACGGATTCCTTGATACCTCAAACTGAAAGTAGCTTCATTAAGGGTCGGCAGACGGTGGATAACCTCATTACAACCCAAGAAGCCATTCATAGTTTGTCACTTATCAAAGGATCTAAAGGCTATTTTATTTTGAAAATTAACTTTGAAAAAGCTTATGATCGTATCAATTGGTCATTCTTAGAAAATGTGCTCAAGGAGATGGGCTTTCCGGACTCTTGGACCCGACTCATCATGGATTGTACTAGCTTAGTTAAGCTCTCCCCCATCTGGAACAGAGAGCAAACTGACTGGTTCAAGTCTACAAGAGGTCTGAGACAAGGAGATCCTTTATCCCCGTACTTATTTGTCTTTTGTGTCGAGAAATTAGGGTCCCTTATCAGCCATGCAGTCGACGTGGGAATCTGGCGCACAGTGCCCACCTCTAGACATGGCCCCCGCCTCTCTCATCTCATGTTTGCGGATGACCTTCTCCTTTTCGGGGAGGCGGATATTCATCAAATTGATGTTATCTGTTAGGAATTTCATGTTAGATGTTTTGATGATGACAATTAGGACTTTATGTTAGACCCCAAAATATGTAAGTTTGATTTTAATAGAAATCATGTATAAGCTTTGAAGCGTTAGATTTGTAATAGGTTTTATAGGCTTTGTTTTGTTTTATTCTAGATTCTTAGGCTAAGTAGTCTTAGGCTGAGCGTCTGATAATTTCTGAGTGAGTTTATCAGTAGTAAAGTTTGAAGACTCAAGCGCCTGAAGTCTGAATGAAGATAAAGTCCCCAAGCGTCCAAATGACCAGCTATATCAAGCGTCACCTTATAGGATAGAAGTGATTCAAGGATGGATAAGCGTCTATCAATGACTGATTTTACCTGAATCTATTTCTAAGTCCGGAAGAAGTTTAATGCAAATATTCTCAACGCATTAAGTGCCAACGGGCATTTAATTCAAATGCATTAAATGTTGATAAGAGCATTAAATGTGATAAGCACTTTCAGACGTGTGGAGAAGCCACCCCATTGGACTGTCAACTATTCATAGACTGCAGCACCAACTTTTGTGCAGCAGATTTTCAGGAAAAGGACAAAAGTTGTTCACTAGCGGAAGTGAGAGACACGCGCCTGTGCATATGTCAAACGGACACTTTCTCCAAGAATGCCTATAAATAGGACTTCAACAACAAGCCAAATATACAATCAATTTCCAAGCCAAATTGTTGTTGCATTGAAGTCTCATTCCTTAAACTCACAGAAAAGCCAGAATATTCAAGAAAATATTCTCTTTGTTTTTCTTCAATTCCTGACACAGTCAACCAATATCTCAAACATTCTTTTCGAAGAAACCACATTACTATTGAAATATTCCCAGTTGTTTGAACTTCATCAAAATCAAACAAACCATTTAGAAAACCCCATCCAAGCCTCGAGATCTGTGTGAAGTCGAAGTTGGATACTTGCATTATTTCTGGGTAAAAGAAGCAAGGGGATTGAAGTGATTTGGAGTAGAAATCTGTGTGATCAAGGAGCTCAAGTCATCGACATCTATCTCTCCCTAATTTGTATAAGATTCTGTGTGATTCTTTGAGAATCATTTTAGTGGATTGCCTCCGAGTGTTCAAGGAGAAGAAGGACGTAGTTGGGATTACACCACCCAACGAACCTTACAAGTATTGTGTCTTTTACTTTACAGTCAATTCTCTTATCTATCATATCATTGCATAAATTGATTAAGTAAAACACAATCAAACGCTAAGCAACTAAGAAACAACTTGTGACGCTGAAGATTTCCAAAAGAGAAGACTCTAAAATTATTCAGCTGTGCTAACACTGATTAAATAACTGAACACTTAAACCTACTTGGTTAAAGTATTCAAATCTTGAAGTTCAAGTTAACTTTCTAAAAACAGTCTTCATCAGACGCTTAGCCTAAGCATCTATATTTCAAGTAAACGCTCAGTCAAGCGTCTACATTTCAAGCATCCAAAACCATTTTAATAAGAAAATTTTTGAAGTCGAAAAAGACTTCAGGGTCTATTCACCCCCTCCCCTTCTAGACCCTTTCGTATGCCACTTGGGACCAACATTATCACTCACATTTTAGATGAGTACTGCAGCATGTCGGGTCAGGCTATTAACAACCATAAGTCCTGTATCTTCTTCTCTCGGAATACTCCGATTTGGATTACTCGCAGGGTTGCTCATCGTTCCCGTCTTCACATCATGGAGGACCTCGGAAAATATCTTGGATCCCCCTTACATCACAATTGTGTTCTCAAGAAAGACTTTCACTTTTTAGTTGAGCGTGTTGTTAGATGACTGTCGGGGTGGAAACGGAATCAGCTATCCCTTGTCGGGCGAGTGACTCTCGTAAAAGGGGTTACTGCCACCATCCTTACTTACTGTATGCAGACGTCTCTTATTTCGGTCAGTATTTGTGATGAAGTGGACAAGCATAATAGATAATTCATTTGGGGCGGATCTCCGACTCAACATAAGCTTCAGCTAATTGCTTGGGACACTCTTTGTCGTAAGAAAGAGGATGGAGGTTTGGGGTTAAGAAACACTCAAATGGTTAATATTTCCCTTCTAGGTAAGTTGGGGTGGCAACTCTTAACCGATAACTCTAAACTCTGGGTCTAAATTTTCCAGACATAAATATATGATCCGGAATTGTGCGCGAGCTAGAGGAAACTCCTCCCATACATGGCGAAGCATTCAGGATGCGTTCTCTATTCTAAAAGATGGCTTATCCTGGAAATTAGGCGACGTACAGACAATCAAATTCTGGACGGATATATGGCTTGGTGATTCGGCTCTTATTAACCATATTGATGTCCCTCTTAATGACGTTACTCGGGATAGGACCGTTGCCAGTTATTGGAGTACTACCTACGGTTGGCATTGGTCGAAAATGGCTTATATTCCAACCGAAGTCAAGCAGCAGATGGAAAGGGTTCCCTTTGATTCTTTGTGTAATAATTCGGATATCCTAGTTTGGAAACACACCCCAAATGGGATCTATTCCTGCAGTAGCGCTTACAAAGCCTTGACTCACTCCGATTATCCTCACGATGACCGCAAACAATGGCGTCACTTGTGGAAACTTAAAGGCACTTATAGACGCAAGTTCTTAATGTGGCCATTTTGGCATAATAAACTGCTTACGGGAGCCTAGCTGCACCATCGACATATCACGACTGAGTCGACGTGTAGAATTTGTAATCACCCGGAGGATTCTAACATTCATGCTTTACGGGACTGTCCTTGGGCCAACGAAACTTGGCGCGAGATCGTAGCCACTCGACATCACCAGAGACTCTTCTCACTCGATAACAAGGATTGGGTGGATTAGAACCTTGTCACCCCCTTAAATAGGTATGATTGGAGTCAATCTTGGAATAATACTTTTGTTGAGACGCTTTATCTCATGTGGCAGGCTCGGAATGAATGGTTGCATGGCGATGCTCAAGGGAACCCGTACGTTGATCTTGCTAGCCTTCGTTGTCGGGTGGAGGAGTCCCAAAGTGTCGCTGCATTGAGCTCTGATTTAGAAGAACAAATTATTCATGTTAATTGGATGAAGCCTGATAGGGAGTGTGTAAAAATCAATGTGGATGCTGCTCTCTTCAACAACGATCATATTGGTCAAAAGACCACGGGGATAGGGGGCTACTGTCATAGAGATTGGCTGCATGGATTTAGTGGCAAGGTGGATGCGGACTCGGTATTGCATGCTGAGCTCCTTGCGATTAAAAAGGGCCTAGAAGATGCATGGAACTTGAAGACTCCTAGAATTGTTGTGGAGACTGACTGTTGGGAAGCCACAAATGAGATCTCTCAATCTACTCCGGCTCACCACTACCACACGAAAATTAGTCAGATTCGCGAGCTGATTAGGCGTCCTTGGATCGCTAGCATCTCATGTATTTGGCGTGAGGCGAACCGCCCAGCGGATTATCTAGCTAAGTGGGGGTTTCACCGGGACCTCCAAACCATTAATGACCTCACCGAAGACCTCAAGCTCTTGTTAGAGTTTGATGGTATGGGCACGTCAATGCCCCATGTTACGACTATCCACTCGGGTCTGTCGGGCTAGTCTTTTGAGTATCCCCCCCTCCCCAGAATTAAAAAAAAAATACTTGCAAGTCTTGTACGAATAAAATTGAAATTTTCGAATAGCACTCCGTAAATAAATGTAAATGATCTACATTAATTAAAGTTGAAATGACAGCAAATAAAATAGGTCTAATCTTACTTGGAGATCTCATTTTTATTTTTATTTTGGTAATCCAAGGGTAAATCTCCGGCGGTCTCCCTGCAGAGCAAACCTGTCCACACGCAATAGCTTGCAAACCACGTGTGGACATTGCAACATTTCTTATTCCAGATTGCACTCATTCAATTGCATCTTATATGACACTAAGTTTCCACTTATACATTTTCGCTCATCTATTAAGTGCGGTTGCAAAAGCAAAATCTTCAATCGTCAACCCTATCAATTGAAGCAACGTAGATGAAGAACAAACATAAGGATGAGTGGTGTATTCTATAAACTAACAAAGTTGATATATTCTCGCAACACACGTGCACTTAGCAACTCGATTTGTTTTGATTTTAATATTAAATTTTGTATAATATGCAATACCTATAGACATATATAAATAAACAAAGTTGATTGTAATAAGATAAACATTGTAATTTATAAATTTTATTATGTTTAATGCAATATTTAACTTGATGGTAGACCACAATCGAATATAATACTAAAATGCGCACTATTCTAATCTATATTCTTAATTTAGTGTAATCAATTAATATTTTATTTTTGATTACTCAATAAAATAGATACATAGCTTTTATTTTTGTTGTATTATTTGGGGGAAAAAAAAAGACATATCAACTCGATAGTCATTTTGTAATCAAAATATGCAAATCATAATTTACCAAAGAATAATATATATGGTCTGTATCTAATTTGATTACAAAATTGCTAATTCGATCTAATTACCCATACCTAATGTTATTTAAGCTATAATAATTTTCTTTAAAGCTTTCATAGCTCGATTATATGTCTTTCCAAGCGGGAAAAAAAGAAACTATTAGATTACCAATTATTTTTTTAGATCATTGCAACATCTAATTGCATTCCTATTTCTGTCACACTTCCATTGGTTTTTCTCTTAATTATTTATTATTTCTAAATTTGAAGTTAAATAACCCTCATCTTTCGTAAATTACATCCACACTCTTGTAATTTATAAAACCTTACAAGACGAAATTTGCCCTAATAGAGTAGTCGAAAAGTTCATAAATGCCCTTGACTATTAACAACTATTAACATTAATATAACCAGTTTATGCAACTGTAAAGTTTCACAATATTACACTTTTTTTCAAAAAAAAATATTAAAATAATATAATATAATTAGTTCATACATTGTGGTAGATAAACTCTAAATATTCGAATGATATCCACTTTTTTTTGTCTTTAGATTGATTGATGGCTTGTATATTTTTCCTTCTCAACAATTCTTTTTTATAGTTATAAGAAAAACTTTTGTGTTAATTATAACCCTTATAAGTATAGATGGAAAGTGCAAAAGGGAAAACGTTTTTTATATTCTAAATTTATATCCTAATAAGTATAGAAGATCAATCCAACAAGGAAAATTAAAGTTATTAACAATTCAAACTATTTTTAATGGTAATTACTTTTTATTATAAACAAACACATTAATTATAGACCGTAAACAACTAGAAACACGACTAACAATCTTACATTTTAACTACAAGTAGGGGCTTAAAGAAAGGTATATAAAAAAGGTCAGGAGCATTTCAATTCTCGCCCGTAAGGAGTCCAATACCGCCTATAGTAGAGTTCTAATTACCTATATCTTACCTACTAGGCCAAGACATGGAGAAGGAAGAACAGTAGGCCAAAAGAAAGATGAAAAAATGAAAAAGAAATTAGTGAATAAGGGAATAAGTGAAAATTTATTTGATTTTAATACTTTTTAGGGGGTTAAATGTTACCTTAGATTATTTAGTAGGCCATTTGATACATTACCTATAATTCAAAGGGCTTGCTGTAATTTACCCTATAAAAAATATTACCACGTTTTCTATTAATAAGGAAAAATTACTAAACCCTTCCCCCGCCCCCCCCCAAAAAAAAAATTTGTATCTTAAAAAACCCATGAAAAGTTTTTAATCTTAAAAACCCATCTTACAAACTGTTCATTCTAAAAAAACTCAATTAATAACTTTTTGAACTAAATTACCCTTCATTTATTTAGTTAAGAATTGATTAATTGATCTTTTTTCTTTTAAATTTTTCAAATTGATAAATGAATAATACAGATTTTATTTTTTAATATTAAATATTTTAAACATTTTATATAATTTATTTTTTATTTTAATATTGTAGTTATGTAAAAGTATATTTTCTAAATTTTTACAAAGATCAAAATAAATCAAAAAAAATTAAGATTAAAATCAATTAGTATCGATTATCTAAATAAAAGTTCTAAATAAAAAAGTTTTACACAAAACTAAAATTAATTAATTTTTAATTTAGAATTCTAAGGGCGATTAAATTCATTAATTTATTGACCCTAAGTTTTGGTGGTTCGGAATAAAAAATTGGTGGAATTGACTTTTTGGATTGAATCATGGGTTTTCTTGATACAAAAGTTTTTTTTTGGGGGGGGGGGGGTTGGGTTGGTTTTTCAGTAATATTCCCATTAATTTATTCATTTGGTTTGGATTCCAGATTATTCCTCAAGGCTATGCTACGTCAGCACAGACATGATCAGAGGCGCCAACCGCGTACGTTAGCCTCCTCCTCACGTGGTCACACTAACATACGCTTTTTCTCCTTCCATTATATATACCTTGATTTTGATATTTTCTTTTCAAATTATCATTTTTTTTTTCTCTGGCATATGCGCGTTTGAGTTGTCTTGCGAAAGAAGAAGCCATCAAATCTCCAAAATCAAGGTGAATTTTAATAGATTTAATTTAATTAACTGTTAATTTTCTCATAATTTAAGGTGTGAAATTTTGATCTTGAATTCTGTATTTTGTTATTCTCCTGCGTTGCTTTCGATTGTTTTTTCCATTTGAGCAGTAGATATTAGGAATTTTGTCCGACTTTAAAAGTTAATTTAGTAGCCTATAAACTTCTAACAATCAATGTATTGAATCTTTTTATTTATAAATTGTGAATTTTGTCTCGCTTTTATTGATTGAATTTATAAAAGGTTGGGGTTCTATAATCTATGCTCTATATATGGAGAATTGTAGGAAAATTCTATGCTTGACCAAGTCCAATGGTCCTAATATATATATATATATATATATATATATATATATATCGTACACAGTAAGTAAGGTGTATTGTGTGTCTCGCAATCATTGGACTCGGTCTGACATAAAATTACTCGGGTATTACTGAGCTAAAACCTGACAAAGTAATTTACTGCAATTAATTGTACGGATTGGTGGTTGCTAAATTCCAGAGTCTGATTCTTTTGAAATCATTTTTACCTTTCTTCTTTTACTTTTAGTGGTGGGGTTGTTAATATTGTAATACATTAATGTACAATAAGAGAGAAGTTTTTTTAGGACATTGGACTGTAAAATGTAAGTCTTTGAACATTTACGTTTTTGCTTATGCCTCACCCAGATTATTTAGCCAGATCATGGAGGAGCAGCAGGATTCACGTAGTTGCTTAGTTGTATGGAGGGGACGAAAGTTTGTCGTTGAGATAAATCCAAGTGCTACACTTAAGGAGTTGGGGGGAAAGTTGCAAGAACTCACAAACGTCAAGGCTGATACTCTACGGCTACTCGTTCCCAAAAGTTCAAAAATGATATACCCTTTCTCTGATGAACAAGGCCATTTGAGTTTGGAATCGACACTGGTTCTTAAGGTGCCAAAACCTATCTATACTCCATATGCCTTGTGTAGCATGATACTAAATTTGCCTAATTTTCCTTTGAAATTGGTTATAGTTTCCGCGTCTGGGATATTTTTAATCATGCATTGCAGTTCTTTTATTGAAATTGGAAACTGCAATTTCTGAAATTTCTCGCACATAGAATGGATGTGTGGAGAAGTTTCACTTCGAAATAAGATTTACTTTCCTTAAGTACACTTGCTTGTCTGATAACTGGGATTCTGGGAACTTGATCTTAACTCCTGGCTGCATAAACTTGTTAGGACAAGTCCCTGTTGTGGTTTATATTTCTTCAATAATTAAAGTGAGAAAGGACAGTCAATGTTTATAATTCTCAACATGATATGCACCACCACCCCATTAGGGGAAAAACACCTTTATATTTGGGGGGAAATATATTGTCCTCTATAATGTCTCATATACTCAGGTATCTTAAGTCTTAACTTCAATATGACGTATTTTTTGACACTTCCGAAATTTCTTCTCCCCAAAATATGACTTCCAATTTTTGAGATGCATCATGTAACTTTAATATTTACATATACATTCAGATAATCCTTTTTCATAAAGAAATGAGTGAGATTACTATTAGGTTATCAAGCCAAAACCAAATGTGTACAGCCAAGTGGAAATCAATTATCTTTTAGTACCATGCAGCTTGAAAGACAGGGATAAGTTATTCAGCCTTTCTTGTCATGTGTCTGATGACTCTACAAAAATAATGTATACATCTAAACCCAAGAAAAGTTGGCTTGAAGTACGATAATCTAATGAATAGACAACAATTTAATAAACTGGAACAGAAAAGGAGACTGGTATTTTTGGCAAGCTTGTAATATATGGAGAAGAGATTTGGAAAAGAATCTAACAAAACTGGTTCTGCTTCTTGGGCTTTGGGTCTCCTTTCTGGATATTGCAAAAAAATGTAAGTTATTCCTGTCGAGCTAATATTTATTACCTCTTTTTCTTGGCACCATTATCACAATCAAATGAGGCGTCTTTCCCAGTTTCTCCCACATCCTTTGACATGCTAAAATTCTGACCCCATATCCGCCAACCACCTTTGCGACAGAGCTGACTCTTCCCCTTTTATGTGCACCTCCACGCCCTTCCCTTCTGCCATCAATTGAGTTTAGGGTCTAGCTTGTCTAGCTTTTCGGGTTTAGGTTTAGGGAAGCAAACATTAATCATGCAGGATTTCGTGTTTTAAGAATTTCTTCTTCCAGCATCGCGAGGATTATTCATTGTCTTGGACCAAAGACATCATATCTAGATGGCAATCTAGATGTTTGTTTTATGTCTATTTGTAGTTCAATTACGTAATTTTATCCGAGAATCAAAGGCGTCATACCTACATATGGAAACGAGAAAATGTGCATGTGTCCAGTATGATGTCAGTAAACTGATCTTGTCTTTGTTTGCTGTTTTCCATCTTTTACATTGTAAGGCACAGGAATTAGACAATGATATAGTGAGAAAAGTTAGAAGAAGCAGAGAGGAACACGGGATCTGAACGGTGACCATTTGTATCTGAATGCTTGTCATACTAGTATATAATCTAGTAAGAAATGTATTAGATGGGTAACCATTATGTAGTAGTAATAGCAGATTCAGAGGATTGGTCCATTGTGACCTGAAGGTCATGGATTCACCGAGTTCACATCTCGATTTAGTAGGGATAATAGTAAACGTCGTACCCTTTCCAGTCTCTTCACTAACAGCAGCCTTGTGGAGTTATAATTCTCTTAGATTAAACTTATCACTTGTAATAGTTTACAGCGTAAAATGGCATGTATACAAAATTGATGTGTATATATTGCAGTGTCCTAATAATATGTTCAAACTAAATCCAGTTACAATTTTTACAAATCAATTCACCAATTACTATACTTTATTGACACTCATTACATCAATATAATAAAAAACCTGGAGGACTTGCATTCTTTAAAAATTATGCTTTGCTTTTATGACAATTGGTTTTCCGCTTCTATATTTCAGGGAAAATCTATTAGAATGATGGGAGTGCCAAAAGACGAGGTTGATGAAGTCCTAGAAAATGCAAAGGTGGACCTCAGAATAGCTGGGTTTGATGAAGAAGAGAAGAGGTTGAAGCAGAGAAATGCAGATAGAGCCTACACCTCTCAAAAACTTCCTCAAGGAACTTATATTTTTTGTGATTTTCGAACACTTAGTCTCCCTGGGATAGAGGTAAACTTTACAATTCTTCATCTTCTATCCTATTCCACTAAGTTTTCAATAATTCAGTAGTGCAGTCATGGACCATAAGACAACCAAGGTCATGGGACTTTTATAGGTTGGTTGTGAAGTGATTCTTTTGTCTAAACATTCTTTGGAAGTGGGAACAACTCTTTCTTCATGTACATATTTTAGTTTGCACATTTAATGAATAGGTGACAATTTTTGGGGATATCTGCTAGCTAGAGCACATCCACGCCTGAAACAGCGAGCCTGCTTATATTACTTAGGTATACCCATCATAATATACTAAAATAAGACTACATAAAGAACCAATGTTTTCTTATCCCTTTTATGTTGGAATTTGAGCTTCTGCAGTCCGAGTATTCCTTACAATTTATAAGTTATCCAGTGAACTATTGGTTTCTATATACTTCACTTGAAAATATGTAAACTGGGAGAATAATGATGTATAGAAGAAACTATAGAGCCTTCACTCAACCGAATTACTGATTCTTCAGTAGAAAACAATAAGATACGATCTTTGATAACTGCAGTACCGGAATAATGACAACTAAGGTCGATGGGATTGTTGGGCCATCAAAGAGTTCTCTGGAAAATAAATTTTTCTACATATGAATTTGTGCTTCTTTTGTTTCATTTAAAACTATAAACCTTGAAACATGGTTTGAGTTTTAGAAGTGCTTGTGAAATTAATCTCAAGTGTCTTCTGGGAGTTCATGCATGATGTGGAAAAGGTTTTCTTTAATATTGTTTTGTGCTGAGATAATGGGAAGGAAGAAAAGGAAGCTGATAACCACCACTTATAACAAGAAAACGTTGAAGTTCAATTCCTGATAAACTGATCTGTGGAAAATACATTCTTCTGGTTTTGTGCTGAGATAAGTGTCACAAGAACACGTTGAAGTTTCAAATCCTGATACATCAAATTTATCAGATGTCTAGTTTATGGTGCCTTTGATGTGCCGGAGGTCTGGCTATCTCTGTTGATCTTAAAAGATTGTAAAGTTTTCTCCAATATATCCACCCGATCCCCTGCGTGCTGGTGGCGCCAGTATTGTGCTTGACTGGTTACTTTTCTCTTTAGTGTCCTAGATATTACAAATTGAGTTATAGTGGATTTAGGGAAGTATTATGGTTAATATAACCAAACTTAGCTAATTTACCTTGTCCTGGTAATGGCAGTTAAACCCTCCTGCATCAAAGGCTTTGGATTTGCTGCATAAGCTTGCTACAGATCCAGGAATTGTTGCAATTATGAATAAGGTACACTTAGGTGAAATATTTTTGTTTGTTTATAATTAGTATGGTCATACTCTATGTACTCTTTATCAGCTATGATAACCTTACTTTTGGTTCCGTTTATAAAGCATCGTTGGCGGGTGGGGATTTTGACTGAGATGGCACCGATTGGTTATGTTGGCGTGAGTCCCAAGTGCATCCTTGGCGTCAACAAGGTGAGGATCCTGATGAGATAATATATCACTCTTTCATGAAACTCTTCCGAATCTCTTATATCCTTTTTCAGTTATATGAATCTGATTAGTCTCTCCCTTTCTCAAGCTATTATCTGTGTGCATTGTGTGTAGAATCATGGAGAAGAGATATCACTGCGGCTTCGAACCGATGACCTCAAGGGTTTCAGGAAATATGAAAGCATTAAGAAGACTCTATTACATGAACTAGTATGTTATCATCTTTTCCGTAATCTTCTCTATCGACAAGAATAAGGGATCACTCCACGTTTTACAGCTACTACTCAAAAAAAAAAAAAAAATGAACTGATTGTATAATTTTTATATCTTTTTAGGCACACATGGTATTTTCTGAACATGATGCGAATTTCTATGCTCTGGATTCACAGGTATTGGATACCACCTTTATCTATGCCCAATCTTTCTACCGCCAATATGTATATACATACTTATATATATATATATATATGTATGTATATTGTGTGTTTGGTCATACATGTCCTCCGGAGATTCTCTACCATGAAGTTTAAGATGCACTAAAATGGTAGCTCTATCGTTCTGATTTTGATGTAACAGCTTAACAAGGAAGCTGCCACTCTTGATTGGACTAAATCAAGAGGCCACACCTTGACTGGGGCCACCCGTTCGCAACATTATGAAGACGAGTTTGACGTGAGTACTGATGTAACTTCACACAAGCTCGGGGGGCAGGCTTCTATTCTTCCCAACGCCCGTTTATCTTCGGTGAATGCTGCTTTTGAGCGTTTAGCAAATATATCTACCACACTCTCAAGTTCATCCGAGGTAAATGAAAACACAACTCTGATAATCACGGGTTTGGTGTTTGCCAAAAACTTGATTTTACTATTCACCTGGAGAGAGAAAGAAAAGAATCTCATGTTACGTATGGTGTGCAGGAACCCAATGCTGTGCCCGAGCCGGATCCTGATGATAGAGATGATGATGATGATGATAAATCCATGGTACTCGAGCCGTATGTCGCATCGTGTGGGACCTACGTTAACACTGAAGTGGATCCCCATCGTATAGCTTCAGAAACTGAGAGATGTGAAGAATCTAATCCTGATAATTCAGGGGTTAACCCCATTGGATTGGATTCATGTGCAGAAGTTCAGAGAAAAAGTGTAGAATTACCTAGTCATGTGAGTAGTGCTCCCATTGGACATGATCCAAACAATTCTCATGTAGAAGAGATGCAAACAGAGCGTGGTTCTGTTGAGGCAAGACCCATGAGCCAGACTGTTGATCTTAATCCAGATGATGATAATGAGTTACGGATAATACAAGACCCTGTTGCTATGTTTTGTGGTCGTTTACAAAATGTAATCCAGTCGCTGAAATATGAAGTTAAGCCATCAGAGGCTGCAATAGTCCTACAAACTTTGTTTAAGATTATACGGTACATCTCGTGTTTGAGTTGGTTATTTTAATTTCATTCTTCAACTTTTACTTACATGAGTATGAATCGTTATTTTATTTCATTCTTCAACTTTTACTTACGTGAGTATGAACCGTTATTTTATTTCATTCTTCAACTTTTACTTACATGAGTATGAACCGTTATTTAGAGCTATCATTTTTAACTGCCTGCAGTAATGTGATTGAACACCCAGATGACATGAAGTTCAAAAGACTCAGAAAGGTATGTCAACTTTAATATTCTCATTCCTACATCACAGAACTATACCTTTCTAATTTTGCTCTTGGATGTTTTGGTTGATCTTCTGCAGTCTAATCCAATGATACAAAGGAACGTTATTAGTTACAAAGGTACGGATTTTATCTAGTATTTGAATCACATTCGTTCTCCTGTACCATTTATCTTGCTTCTTGTTGGAAAATTTTAATAAACTGACACAAAATTATATTTGCTGCATGTCCTTCATATCCATAGCAATTTTCAGTAGTCGGTAGAAGAGAATAACACTTTGTCAGACAAAAGTTAAGGGCTTGTATGGTTTTGTTTTCAATTCCAATTCTCAGTTCTCAACCACTTTTGAGACTCCAGATCATGTTTGGGTCATTGTTTTCATTCAAAATTTTGGTTCTCAATTTCAAAAAATGTCTCTCATGTCTCATCTCAATTTTGAAATTTCCAAATCCCAAATCACTCTCTGTCATCTTCCCAATGACATACATCAATCTCATCTATCAATTACTCCTATCACATCAATTCTCACACTCCCTATTCGCATCCAACATAACTAACTACATTAGTTACTACATATCAATTTTGCTTAATGTCTAATCAAATACCCACCTTTTATAATATTTTATCTTATCAAGAATGCACGTCTTTTCTTCTTAGAAAATATCATAAACAACATTCATCCAAACATATTTTCATTTTCAATTTAAAAATTATAATCCAAAAAAACTCATCCAAACATATTTTCATTTTTAACATAAAAACCAATACAAGTTTGAAACTCATGTTTTCAACATTGAAAATGAGATTTGGAAACAAAATAATACCTTACGAGCCCTAATATTTATTGCCAGCGCTAATACTTAAAAATATGTATATATATATATATGTGTGTGTGTGTGTGTGTGTGTGTGTGTGTAAGGTTACTATTGGCTAGCTGAATCCAGGGAAGGTTGACTAGGTTAGTATTACACGATGCTTGTCTAGTTATGCATTAAGTTTACCTTACAATATTGCATTTATAATGCCGTCATGATTTGCAATTTGTGATTCTCGGTATCTGTTTTCTGTTGTAATGCATGTTTTATGTATGAATTTGATTTGTTGAATTGAGGAAAGAGTTATGTAAAATTTCTGAGATATAAGAGAGTGAGAGCTCTGCTTGCATCATTCGATTAAAAGGATTTGGATTTGATGAAAGGATCGGTCCCAAGCGAAACCTCTAGCATAATGGGTTCTGCCAGCGACTATCAACTATTTCCACATTGGCCTTGATCTTTTTTTTTTGTTTTTTTTTTTTGAATCAAAAAGAGGGTACTACCTGAAAGACTCAACTTGACAAGCCGGAGTTGACATTGGCCTTGCTTTTGGGAAATTATTAATGCTAGTTGTTGGAGGAGTCCAATTCACACTACTAATAAATCATTTCAAATTCTCTTCCCCAACCACTATGGGATATGACAATCATCGAGATATTCCACTTGGATCTTGGGAGGAAGTTTGAAGTGATTTACTAGTTGGTATAATGGACTCATCTAGCAACCTAGTTAATCATTTTCTCAAAGTGAGGACGAATGTAAAGTAATTGCTAGCTGAGCTTTACTGCGCCGTCTTGCTTGTGGCCCCAGCTGTGGGCTTAGGGCGTGACAAGTTGAGTTGGGAATCACAAGGTGGATAAAGGTCCACAATAATGATTGGAAAAGATAGGTCATGCTAAACAACTTAGAATTTACAGAGAGTTTACCGTTTTCTGGGAAAATTTGTGCGGATGTGGAGAGTATTTACTATATAACTTCTCTGTTGAATGGCTGATTAAAAAGCTAACTTTTACTTGTTGCAGCTGCTATGGAGATTCTAAGCATGATTGGGTTTAGTGAAGATGTTATTACTGATGAATGGGGAAAGAGGGAAGCCTATCTGGTCTTGAAGCGAAATGACCCGGGGTTGTGGTGGCTTGCAAAATCGTCGCTAGAGACATACATGACATAGCGGAGACATGAAACATTGAGAATGTGAAAAAGGAACAAATCAATAGGATGAAACTATATATTTGTACACCGATACAGTGATACGTGAGAGATATAACACTATTATCTGTAACTGTAAAATGTATTTATTATGTAATTCTTTCACAATTGCGTTACTCTCAATAAAGATGTTTCATTTGACTTCTGTTGGAACAAAAACTATAACCAACTTTATGCCAGAACAAGAAATTTTACCTTGCAACGTGTGGGATGTGATTTTAGTTTGATTTATAAATAATATCATGGTATGGCGAATACGATGTAACTCAAACCTTTAAATGAAACTCATGCGGGTTTGATATATAAATAATTTGTGTGGTGGCAAACACGATTTAATTCGCACTTCTAAAATTGACCTAACATGATTTTAGTTTGATTTCTATGAGCACATGATTCAAGTCGAAACTCCTGAAATTGACCTCACATAATTTTGTTTGATTTATAATCAATCTCATATGATTTTAATTTGATTTAAAAGTAAAATCGTGTAACTCGAACTCTTCAAATTAAAATAAGAGTGAAATAATCTCACAATTGACTTCACATGATAATAGTACAAAAACAAACATAATGAATACTTCTATGTTCTTTATGTGAGCGAGCTTAGATTAGGAAAACTAAATCAAGTTTGCTTATTATTAAAGTCTTGAAAAACACTCATCCAGTTGTCCTCAAAAATGATATAATTGTACGTTTGAATTGAAGGAGTTGAAAGCAATATATTTCAAATTCATGAACAAATTCGATGAGCTTATTTGAATGAATTCAATTTAAAATGAATATCAAAGTCTTCGCAATTCCTTTTGAACTATATTTTTTTTTCATTCTCCAAATTTCAAATTGTCAATCCAAACTCAATTTAAGTGTTAAATGAACTCCAGAATTAAAGCTTCTATTCACATCCAATACCCAATACTTCAAAGAGCATATACGAAGATGACCAACCAAATTCGTTCTCCAAATTCCAAATTGATCAATCCAAACACAACCTGTGTTATGAACTCCAGAATCGAAGTTTCGATTGACATCCGATAGTGATTAACATCAAAGAGCATTTGTTAAGATTGACCGATCAAGAATCATAATATTTTGGAGTACATAATGTCCATCTCAAATTCATGCTTCTAGCCGCTTTTTCAAATCGAAATTAAACGTAGTCATGTGTTTCCCTCTCCTTAGTGGTTTTTGCTTGAGATGAAGCAACCCTTTGTAAAATTCAACCAAGTCAAAGGCATTCGGTAACTTTTTCATCAGTAGTAAAAATATATGAGAACTATGGTAAAGGAAACATTAGAAGATGCGCTAATCAGTCTCTAATGACTAGTTCTTAACTTACATTTCCACTGGCCATAAATAAATGAAGAAACTTAAATCCAATTAACATATAGTTCTTACAAATCTCATAAATAAACTCGGAAAGCGAGCTTTCTAGCATGTCAAACACTTTTAAATCCATCACGCGTTCCCCACAACGATGGAACTTAGACCGGTCGTTATTTTTCAGAGAAATTGTATGATGAGAAAAGGCCAAACTTTCAAGAACCACCCATGGTAACATCATTAACAGCCGGACACTCGTGTCGTCTGATGTGTTCTTATTGGCTCCAAATGTGAATTCCTGAGGAGGGATATCAAATGGGGCACGTGAAAAATTGAAGTAGCGGTTGTATTAAAGAAAGCTGGGGCTGGAGCTGGTGGTGGATCATTTGGCCTTGAGAAGCCAAAGCTGAAGGGAGAAGACAACTGGGCATGGCTATACTGGTGGTGTTCTCGGTTGAGCCAAAAATCTTTTGCTCGTACTCCTGTAATTGCTGGAATACATCTGAGAATCAAACAAAAATGGAAACATGTTAGAATGAAAAGTATACAGGTCAAAAACTACGAAATGATCGAGATAAAAATTGCTAAATTAGAAATCATGAGCTACATTCATTTGATCATGATTTACTGTCCATATACTTGGTAGTTATTACCTGTCCTGTGGAACATCAGAAATACAGAGAAAATTTGACACATTTGTGACGGCTGTTATGGCTAAAAACACGCCTTGACTGATCTATTAATAAAATTTCATCTATACTTGATTCAAACATGTATCTGGAGTTTACATGATGCAAAGACATCTTTGAAGGATATGATTGTTCTTTGTTTTATTATATCTGATAAGCATGGGCTCTCATAAGCTCACATAACAACACATCATCTAGAAACCCATATTTTTTCCAAATTAAAAATAAAGCAACCAACAAAACTAGAATGATTAACTATTAGTGTTAGTAATAGTTAACTTAGGAGATGTTAATTCTTAAAATTCATCCAATGAATGTAGATTAATAGATGTCGAGTAATCAAGGTCAATGGACTGAAGTAATAGATTTTACACTTTTAAATCGTAACTTGACCATCTTGACGAGACACCAAAGATATCTATAAATGACCTTTCATGGAAACTACTTGAGAAATTCCAATTCCAATAGTGGTCTCTATCAAGTAAATGAAGTGCAACATATTTGTTCAGTTCATTACTATCCAAACAAACATTTCAGTGCTTCATGTTTAGGGAGCTTTGGAAAGAAAGCACATGAATTCCACCCTGGAAATTGAATTTCACACCCACCACCCAAGAAATAATACCCAAAAAAAAAAAGCATTTCTCCTTTTCTTTACTTCACGAGAAAATCTAACAACGGCGTAATGTAGTTCTTTTTAGAATAAAGTATTTGACACCAAAAGTCAAACAGGTCAAGACAAGGGCATCAAGTTGATCAAAATGGTTTCTATTGACCCCATATAACTATATGAATGTCTTCAATAGTGTCGACAATATCTAAGATATTTGGCTAGCCTTCTTAAAGGTCATACCACTGATACATAGCAAAAGCCATTTGGAGTGAGATTTCATGGGTCATTCTGATACTTAAACAAGAATGTCGAAGAGAACCAGGTTATATAGTCATAATTGTGGCGACCCAGTATTTGCGTCCAGCTTTCCCTACCAATGTGATTTATTAGACCCATTCTCATTTTATTGTGGTTCACAACAGTGCTTCCAGTGTGCCTTTTTTGTTAAAGGTATATAATTGTAAACCAAGTCAAATAAATAACAAAACAAAAGGCATGTAACATCAGGTTCACTCCCTGTCTACAGCACAGAACATGTCAAATACATGCACCACATTTAGATATCATGTCAAATGAGAATCTATTGTTTGCTCCGTATTGGAAGGAGTTGTAAATTCATATGAAACTAAAATTCATATATATATTTTTTTGGCTTATAACCAAGGGTGTCCCTCAGCCAGACGCCGGAGACTAATCCCTTTGAGGCAGAGAAATCACCGAAGTGGGTCCAGCCACTCCCAACAAAGCCATTTCCACACACATGGCCAGGATCAAACCCTGGACAGCATGCTTAAGGAACCCAGCTATCTACCAACTGTGCTGGAACTTGTTGGTAAACTAAAATTCATATAAACTACTGCATTGCACTTATTTTTGAATTACAAATGTTTCAAACATAAGCTCAAAGTCAGGTTTCCCATATTTATTTTCATCTAATTCAATATGGCATCTAATAAATAGCCAATCGATGCATATATGACTAATACTAGTTCATTACTCCTCCATCAAATATTAAGGTCAACGGCAGAGTTTGACAAAAGTCCAGCAACACTGCCCCAATACATACTAGAACCTTAATTGTGGTTTTGAAATTCAATTGACTACCAAGGAGGAGGGTGATGATTTCTGACATATGCTCAGGAGCATCTATTGATTTTATCTTTTAGGTCCATTATCTTTTAGGTCCATGATATGATATTTTATGGTTCTTGACTTCTTGTGAACATAGAATCTTGAAAGCAGATCTCTGCACCTCAATTTCATTAAATTACCCCCCACACACACTTGTTGAGAGAGATAGATACAAAACATACCCGGACTACTGCTCAGTCTGACATAAAATTACCCAAACTCACCAAACCATAGCTCCAAAACACCTTTTCCACTCCCTATCTAAATTGGGACTCCAAAATCTTTATTTACTTAAGACCCCACCGACATCTTTTATAACAGAACCCAAACATCCCACTTTATTCTAAGCTCCACCTACAAGCATATTTCCAGAATTCTTAAATTTAACTTTTTTGTTCTATTACTCTAAATTAAAAGTGCTCTTCGCTATGTTATCTTAAGTTAGTTTTGGAAGTGTACTTATAATCTTAATTTTTTAGAATCAACTATAGTCTCACATCTAAATAATTTTTTTTAATATGATATTGATTGTGCCTAGGATTTTCTATTTTGATCTTGGATTTTGTGTTGAAATCACTAATGAACATATTTTTCTACCATCAAGTGTAACTCTGTGCTTTATATTAGACCTTTCCCCACTCTACCGGATGACATTTCAAAGATCGATCTCTTTCGTTCTAATCTAGTACCCTTTTTTGCACTTTAAGCAACCCCTATCGGTAAAATAAACATTTGATAGATGGTTGAAGGTAGGAACTCATACAAGCACTGGAATAATAGCAAGGAAGCATTTTACTAAACCTTCATTTAGTTCAACTGACGGTCTGTGCTCTTTCACCCATTGATAACTCTGTGCAAGTTTCCAACCTTTGCTTTTCATCAAGTAAGCCATTACTATAGCAGGTGACCTGTCACAACATAGTAAATGCATGTTAACAAATTAGAAAAAGTTATACTATAGTAGCAAGAAATAGAGTTTATTTCGAGTTACAAGGTTCTTGTAATTAATTAGGGCTTCCTACTGATGGTATGCCATTAGGGTCTTTATCTAATCTAGTAGCTAAAAATACGTCAGCACATCCATTGCAGTTTGATTATTACATAATGAAATGACCTGAACTTACAAATTAGACCAGTTCCCCACCCCCAACCCACTGCAGAACTCAAAAAGTGCAAAAAGCAAGGACAATAGTAAACAAAGAAACAAACAGAAAACTACTAACTGAAAAGAAAAAAGCAAAATAAAGGAGGCATGAGCCCAGTTTCTGATGATAGATTCACCTGTTTTTGCGGACATGCAATGCACAAGAACCGAGCCTATCTTTTTCACATTGTTCGCACAAAGCATGCCAGAATAAGATTCAATAAAAGACACTGTATGAATAGATACAAATTTCATGAAGTGACTGAAGTTTCATTATTTATTACATCAAAACACACTGATGACAGCCTTTGAATAATGATGCACATATATGCAAAAGTCACGATATAAACAAGACATCTGGTCTGACAGAGCCTTTCAACTTTCAATTTCTAGAAATGAAAATTGCATCCAGTTCTGAGTCTCTCCTCATCAGTTTCCTTATATAGTTTCATTACGACAATTAGTCATGGGACACTGTTTTTTTCTGTATCGTGAGTTGATTCGCAGTTTTGATCAAAAAACAGCAATGTTTTGATATTTTGTAGTAATCACTTTTGTCGTTCGCCAAGTTCAGATGGTTTCAAATTCCGTCACCTCAAGTATAAAATAGCACATTCTCACTT
>WHWC01000421.1:0-40429 GCA_019426215.1 Buddleja alternifolia | reverse complement strand
AGGTTGTTCATAAGAAATTTCCAGTCGACAACAAGGTCTTCAGTCACCTTGATGGTAAGTTCAGCAGAAGTAGACGATGATTTCTTTGGTGCCATTTTTTTTGTGAAAGAGATGAACTGAGATTTTTCTTTTGCTTTGAGAGAGAGAGAGAGAGAGAGAATAAGTTTTGCAGATATGTTTTGAGCAAAAGTAAATTGTCATTCTGCAGAATTGGTGTTTTAAATGATACAGTAAAGAATTTTTGAAACTTGTGTTCTCTAGTCTCTATAGGATGTAAACACGTGTAACTATTGTTGAATCTGAGCCATATATTTATTAACTGCGGACGCGAGTTTTGTGTAATAGAGAGAAGTTACATTTGGTAATTCTCATATATAAAGATTTGACATCTGAGTTAAAATTTTAAAAAAATTTGGCATTTTCAGAGTGTAACGCACGCGCCCGTTTGTACACTGACACGTACACAAACACGTGTTATCTCTGAACCGTCATTTTGAAAAGAAACTTTTGATTACCCGCCAGTTTGATGTGATAGAAGCGTGCAAGTAGAGTACAAAATAGACTTTTGAGTCTACCCACTACTTCGAAAGAAGTTTGGAACCATTATGCATGGCTTGTAAAGAAAATGATATTTTTATATTAAGATTTGATTGGACTTGATTCAACGCTTAACTGATTCCATTGGTTGGTATTCATTATAACTGTTGTAATATAGACGCTTAAAGTCAAAGTCCTTTCTATGCTTGAGCGTCCAATATTTCATGCAAAGATAATACTGAACGTTGATGATCATGCATCTGAAAGTTTTGATCATTGACGCTTACAGTCATGTTCAAGTACAATTTTAAGGTTCCCCCTAAATTTGATAACTTGTACCATTTGTATTTGTTTTTCAAAGAAGGCTGTTAGACATAAATCAAGTGGATTCCCCCTAAATTATATGTCTAATAAAGTATGATGCTTGATGATTAAGCTTTAAATCAATCATACCTAGTTCACTTCTCAAAGTGAGAAAACGTTGTTCATTGAGTGCTTTGGTGAAGATATCTGCCAATTGTTTGTCAGTTCCAATTAAGTGCATGGAGATATCTTTATTTTGAACATGGTCACGAAGAAAATGGTATCTAATGTCAATGTGTTTGGTTCTGGAATGAAGAACAGGGTTTTGAGTCATGGCTAGAGCGCTTTGGTTATCACAATGAATGGGGTTGGTCCTATGATTATTCCGTAATCTCTGAGTTGTTGCCTCATCCATAGAACTTGTGCACATCTCCCTGCAGCTACATACTCAGCTTCGGCTGTAGAGGTAGCTATGGATTGTTGTTTCTTGCTATGCCACGAAACTAACATATCACTTAGAAATTGACAAGTACCACTAGTGCTTTTTTGATCTATTTTGCAACCTGCAAAATCTGCATCTGAATAACCAATTCGTTCAAAAGGAGAATCCCTAGGATACCATAAGCCCACATTCTGTGTGCCTTTTATGTATTTAAGGATTTTCTTGGCAGAAATTAAGTGTGGCTCTTTAGGATCAGCTTGAAATCGTGCACACATGCATAGCGAAAACATAATATCAGGTTTGTTGGCAGTAAGATAGAGAAGTGAACCGATGATACCTCTATAATTAGTAATATCAACTTTCTTTCCACTTTCATCTTTATCTAACTTAAGCATTTGGCTCATTGGAATTTTTGAATATGATGCATTTTCCATACCAAATTTCTTAATCATATCTCGTGTATATTTAGCTTGGTTAATAAATATGCCATTAGGGAGTTGCTTAACCTGTAGTCCTAAGAAGAAAGTTAATTCACCCATCATGCTCATTTCAAATTGTTCTTGCATCGTTTTCAAAACTTTCTCACACAGACGCTTGTTGGTAGAACTAAATATAATATCATCAACGTAAATTTGGACTAAGAGAATATCTTCGTTATTGGTAATTTTAAAATATGTTGTATCAACGCTGCCTTTTGAAAAGCCTTTACTAATAAGTGCTTTGTCTAGTTTGTAAACCATACCCATACCATGATTGTTGATGAATCCTGGTGGTTGCTCCACATATACTGCTTCTTGGAGTTTACCATTCAGGAAGGCACTCTTCACATCCATTTGATACACCATGAACTTGTTGAACGCTGCATACGCTAGAAACATGCGGATTGCTTCAAGACGAGCGACAGGAGCGTATGTCTCATCAAAGTCAATACCCTCCTCTTGGCAATACCCTTGAGCTACGAGTCTGGCCTTGTTTCTTATAACAATGTCGTTCTCATCCATCTTGTTTCTATATACCCATCTAGTTCCAATAACTCCTTGGTGAGTTGGTCTCGGTACTAGTCTCCAAACCTTATTTCGTTCGAACTGATTAAGCTCTTCTTGCATAGCTTCAATCCAACTTGGGTCACTTAGCGCTTCATCCACTTTCTTAGGTTCCATTTGAGATAGAAATCTTGGGAACATAGCCTCATTGAACGTAGCGGCTCTAGTCCTAACAGGTGCTTCAATATCTCCAATAATCTGCTCAGGTGGATGATCACGTAGCCATAGTCTGTCTGGTTGGAAGGGGTTAAGAGGTTGAACATGCGCTTGAGGAACAGACGCTTGACTACCTTCTTGCGTAGACGCTTCAAGTTCACAATTGCTTGTGTGCTCTTGATGATCATTCTCTTCATGATCATCAGCATTTCTTACATGATAATTTAGAGTAATCTCACGAGTATTCTTGGGAGGTGGCACTGAGATCTCATCATCATCGTCAGTATCTTCATCAATAGTAATCTTAGACGCTTGATGACATAGATCTTCAACTCCTACATCATTTAAATTAACCTTACTCGGCTCTTGGTTAGCATCATCAAAAACCACACGAATAGATTCCTCAACCTTCGATTTTATCTTATTGAGAATGCGAAAATTCTTTCCATTTTTAGCGTAGCCTAGAAAGATACCCTCATCCGCTTTAGGATCAAAAGTCTTTAGGCTTTGGGATCCATTATTATGGATAAAACATTTAGAACCAAAGATGTGAAAATATGAAACATTTGGCTTACGTCCCTTCCATAGTTCATATGGAGTTTTTCCATGCTGCTTGTTGATCATGCAGCGGTTTTGAGTGTAACAGGCAGTGTTGATCGCTTCGGCCTAAAACCTAGGAGCAAGCTTGGATTCTGCTAAGATAGTCCTAGCGGCTTCGTTAAGCGTTCGGTTCCGGCGCTCAGCAACACCATTTTGTTGGGGAGTTCTGGGAGCTGAATACTCATGATGTATTCCATTTTCTGCACAAAACTTCTCAACAATCTTGTTAGTAAACTCAGTATCGTGATCGCTTCTTATTCTTGCAACCTTAAGATTTTTCAGTGTTTAAAGTTGTCGAATAAGCGTTGTTAACTTGTCATATGTTTCATCTTTGGATGAAAGAAATTCCACCCAAGTAAATCTAGAGAAATCGTCTACTATCTCCAAAGTATACTTTTTACAGCTTACACTGATCGTTTGAACAGGTCCAAACAAATCCATGTGAAGTAGTTCAAGTATTCTAGAGGTAGATAGATGAGATTTTCTTTTGAACGATGATTTAACTTGTTTACTCATTTGACAAGCGTCACAAAGACGATCCTTATGGAATGGTCCATTTGGTAATCCCTTTACAAGATTTTGACTTCTTAGCTGAGAGATTGTCTTAAAGTTGAGGTGATTCATTTTTCTATGCCATAACCAACCCATTTTAGATTCATTTTTAGCAACAAAACATGTTGGGTTGTTATCAAGTGTTGAACCCCAATCTACTAAATATACGTTGTTAGTTCTTTTTCCTTTCAATTTAGTAGACTTAGTCTTAGCGTCGTTTATATAGCAATAGTCACTTGAGAATATGACTTCGAAGCCTTTATCACAGAATTGACTTATGCTTAATAAATTGTGCTTTAGACCCTCAACAAAATAAACATCACTTATCATGATGTTCCCCCTATGCACAGTACCTATATCTTTGGTTTTACCTTTGGAGTTCTCACCAAATACAACCTGAGGACCATTGGCAGCTTGATAGTTGATCAGAAGATCTTTGGAACCAGTCATGTGCCTTGACGATCCACTATCAAAGTACCATACAACTGTATCGGCTCTAGCTCTGGGTACCTGCAATCAAAAAGGGAAGTTATATTTCTGTTTAGGTACCCATTGTTGCTTGGGTCCTTCATCATTAGTAACCTTGTTAGTTTGAATTAGAACTTTAGGATTCCATATTTGCCTCGTCTTCATTGTAGGAATACTGGTCTTTGGGTTTCACATTGTGCTGTGTGTGCTTTTTGGATGTATAATAATATCCTTGATTATAATAATAGTCATAATCATAGTCATAATCATGGTATCGATAATATGATCTTGACTGTCTTGGATATTGACGCTAATAATTCCTTGGCACTGGCTTGGGTTGCACTTTTGGTGCTGGACGCTTAGCGCTTGATTCACAGTGGTCAGTCTTACCTTTAGCATTTTGAGCGTTTGGATAAACCCGTCTTTGTGAATCATTTGCCTTAACCTTACACTTGCCTGAGTTAGCTTTGACTTTCTCATTTGGCCTCTTACCATTGTCACTAGGTTCATTTTGTGTTTGACTTTGTGAATTTTTTTTAACAAAGATAACACCCTTTCCTTTGTTGTTTTCCGTAACATCAAATTTATTAGGTTGTTTATCGAGTTTATCGCATCCTAAACCTGTCTTCTCACCAAATAATCTGGTTACTTCAGTCACATTATCCAGTTGTCTAGAAGCTTTTGATAATGATGAGATGAGCTACTCTGATTTAGCAAGTCTAGCGATCAAATCAGCTTCTCTCTTGACTATTATATCAAGATCACCTTTCAATTGAATAATTTCACTCTCAAGCGATTGATTCTTCTCAATGCACTATTGCTGAACTCGCAACTCTGCTCTGAGCGTCACTTTATCTCTTGTGAGTGATGAGATAATAGCGAGATCATTTTGATATATTTTGGCAGCTTCTTGACATTCATTGTAGTATTCTTTGACTTTGTCAAGTAATTCATCATAAGAAAGAGGAATTGATAATTCATTGATTACCTCAAGAGACGCTTCATCATCTCTGGCCATGAGACATATGAGCGCTGAGTCGTCTAATGGCTCATCATCATCACTATTTTCTTCTGATGATTCTAAATCTTCAGGTGTGGATGCTGGTTCTGATTCCACTAGCAAACCTTGTTGCCGAAGGTTGCTCCTGAATTGGTTTCTATCCAAGTAATCCTGCCTTGAGGGCTTGGATACGTTTGGATAAGGGCAATTTTCTTGGTAGTGCCCTGGTTTTCTGCAATTATAACAAAGATTAGTTTTCATCTTTTATTCATTTGTTAACCTTGCAATGTGTGGTTTTGAGACCATTGGAGCTGGGAGACTTTGAGTAGATGCTTGGTATTGAGCAGGCGCTTGGGTTGAAGGAACAGAATACTGAGGTGCTTGAAATTGTTGTTGCACAGGAGAAGACGCTTGATATGAACTTTGTCCTTGATTATTGAAACATTTTCCTTTCTTTTCATATCTCAAGAACTTCCTGAATCTATTTAGCAAAGCCAACTCTTCTTCCTCATTGATATCTGAATTCTTTCCTTTATTACCCGATTCACCTTTGATTGATGCAATGAGCGCTCCAGATTCAATCACTGGATTACTCACAATATCACTAGTAGAGTTCAACTCGAACTCAAATGCTTTTAGCTCTGAAAAGGCGTCTTCTAGAGTTAGAAGATCCAGCATATTTGATTCTCTCCTAGCGGTTGTGTTCATCAAGAATTTACTTGGTAAGCTTCTAAAGATTTTAACCACCATTTCTCGGTTCTGTATATCCATTCCCAACGATGTAAGTTCTGTAACTAGAGCTGTAAATCTTATATCCAATTGTTCTAACGTTTCATTGGGCAGCATCTTAAATCCGTTAAACTTTTCCTTGGCAATGGAAAGTTTGTTTTCTTTGATTTGAGCTGAACCACCACAAATCGTAGCCAACTTATCCCATATTTCTTTGCAAGATTTGATGTTGTTAAATAAGTTGTCATTATCACCAATAGCCGTATATAGAGCGTTACGACCAACATTGTCCAAATTAGCTCTTCGACGCTCATTTGGAGTCCATTCTTGTTTTGGTTTCTCAACGTAACCATCGGGAGTTTCTTCCGTGGCTCCAGGCGCTCTTGTGATAACTTTGTATATTTTGATTGGCCCATCTGAAATAAAATCACACATGTCATCATCACATGAACAGAGATATGTAAATGCTTTGACTTTCCATGTGTCAAAATTTGATTCAATCAGTTTGGGAACTTTAGCAAATGCCATATCGAAAATTTTAAATGCAACTAGATTTTGAAAGAAAAGGATCTAAACAAGCAATTATGCTTGCAAATTTTTAAAATTTCAATTTTAACCGTTCTGATACCACTTGTTGGTCCCAAGTGGCATACGAAAGGGTCTAGAAAGGGGAGGGGGGGTTGAATAGACCCTGAAGTCTTTTTCGACTTCAAAAGATTTCGTATTAAAAGATTTTTAGACGCTTGAAAAGATAGACGCTTGAAGTGTCTAACGCTTGACTTAAGCGTTCACTTAAAATGTTGGCGCTCTGGCGAAGCGTCTGATGAAGACTAATTTTTAAAGTTAACTCAGACTTCAAGAATTGAATACTTTGACCAAGTAGGTTAAGCGTTCAGTTCTTTTAATCAGTGTTAGCACAGCAGAATGATTTTTGGAGTCTTCTCTTTGAAAGTTTTAGTGTCACACGAGGTTTCTTAGTTGCTTAGCTTTTGATTGTGTTTTACTTAATCAATTTATGCAATGATATGATAGATGAAAGAATTGACTGAAAAGTAAATGACACAATATTTGTAAGGTTCGTTGGGTGGTGTAATCCCAACTAAGTCCTTCTTCTCCTTTGCACTCGGAGGCAATCCACTAAAATGATTCTCAAAGAATCACACAGAATCTTCTACAAATTAGGGAGAGATGGATGTCGATGACTTGAGCTCCTTAATCACACAGATTTCTGTTCCAAATCACTTCATTCTCCTTGCTTCTCCCCTTGCTTCTTTCAGCTAGAAATAATGCAAGTATCCAACTTCGACTTCGCACAGATCGCGAGGCTTGGATAGGGGTTTTTCTAAAAGAGTTTGTTTGATTTTGATGAAGTCCAAACAACTGGAATATCTCAGTAGTAGAGTAGTTTCTTCAAAAAGAATGTTTGAGATATTGGGTTAACTGTCTCAGGATTTGCTGAAAAGCAGAGAAAATATTTTCTTGAGTATTCTGGCTTTTCTGAGAGTTTAAGGAATGAGACTTCAATGCAACAGCAATTTGGCTTGATAATTGTTCTCTCTATTTGGCTTGTTGTTGAAGTTCTATTTATAGGCATTCTTGGAAAAAGTGTCCGTTTGACACATGCAAGGGCGCGTGTCTCTCACTTTCGCGAGTGAACAAATTTTGTCCTTTTTCCTGAAAATCTGCTGCACAAAAGTTGGTGCTGCAGTCTTTGAAGTGTTGACAGTTCAATAGGGTGGCTTCTCCGTACGTCTGAAAGTGCTTATCACATTTAATGCTCTTATCAACATTTAATGCAATTTGAATTAAATACCCGTTGGCATTTAATGCACTGAGAATATTTGCATTAAACTCCTTTCGATCTGATGCTTCATGAGAATGTTTGTCATTTGATAGACGCTTCATTCATGAGTTGAAAGTTCCAAATAATTTGGAGGACTATTTAATGTTTAGACGCTTGGAAAAAGTCTTTAGACTTTATTTAGAAGTATAGACGCTTGAAACTTCAGTCTTAGTTACTTGACCCCTCACTCAGAACATGTCAGGCGCTTAGAGTGAACTTCTTCAAACTTCATTCACTATTGATTTCTTGGACGCGTGGAGTCTTCAGATTTCGCAGTCTTGATAAGCTCACTCAGAAAGTATCAAACGCTTTAATCTAATTGACTTCTTGATCTAAGAATGTCAAACGTAAAAGGTAAAATAAAGCCTATACATTTCTAATGTTCAAATGCTTATACAATGTATCTATGAATTTTAAGCGTACATAACTTTGGGGTCTAACAAGATTCCTAATTGTCATCATCAAAACATCTAACATGAAATTCCTAACAAATGTTGTCCACAGATTTACCGACATACCTCTAGGGCTACGCCCTGGAGACGGTGGCTTATCTGTTAAATAGATTGCCATCAAAGAGTGTACCTGAGGTGCCTTATAAGATATGACACGACAAACCACCCTCATACAAATACATAAAAGTATGGGATGTGCTGCTCATGTCAAGCAACTAGTGGGAGATAAGTTAGATTCAAGATCTATTTGTTGTAGGTTTGTGGGTTACACTAAGGAGTCCTATGGGTACTAATTCCATAACAACTTGGAACAAAAGGTAATTGTTTCAAGGAACGCTGTGTTCCTGGAGAAGCAACTCTCTAGTGGGAGCATAGATAGAGTGAATAAAGAGCAAGCTGTACCACAAACTGCAAGTACACAAATTCCACCTCCAAGGAGATTCGAAAGGATCCCGAGGCAGCCTGAGAGGTACTATAGCCTTTTGCTAAAAAGCAAGAAGGAGAACCTCGTATTGGATGGAGAGTCAACGTCTTATGACGAGGCAATGTCTGATAAAGATTCGGGGAAATGGTCTGAAGCCATGGAATTTGAAATTGAGTCCATGTACTCCAACAAGGTTTGGACCCTGGTAGACCCACCACCTGGCATTAGGGCCATTGGTTGAAAGTGGTTATACAAATGTAAGTTAGGAGTATGGAGAGGTTACGACCTTTAAGGCTTGCTTGGTGGCAAAGGGTTATACTCAAAGGCAAGGAATTGACTATGAGGAGACTTTTTCGCCAGTCTCGATGACCAAGTCAATTAGGATTCTAATGGCTACATCTGCGTATCTCGATTATGAGACTTGGCAGATGAATGTGAAAATGTCTTTCCTCAATGGATACATTGATGAAGAAAATTATATGGAACAACCGGAGGGCTTCACATCCAGTAGGAGCGAGCACAAGGTGTGCAAGCTACAAAGATCCATTTATGGCTTGAAGCAAGCTTCCAGAAGCTGGAATTTGAGATTTGATGAAGCTGTAAAGGAATACGGCTACATCAACAATGGTTTTGAACCATGTGTGTACAAGAAAGTTAGTGGAAGAACCATAAGTTTCTTGACACTCTACGTTGATGACAGTCTTCTCATTCGAAATGATGTAGGAATGTTACAATCAATAAAGGGTTGGTTGTCGGCCCAATTTTTGATGAAAGATATGGGACAAGCATCCGACGTTCTTGATATGAAGATATATCGAGAAAAGGAAAATAGTTTGCTAGGGCTCTCCCAATCTAAGTACATAGAACGAATCTTGAATAAATTCAGTATGGGAGATTCCAAAAGAGGATTTCTTCCAGCTGGGCATGAAATCCATCTCACTAAATTGATGTCACCAAGGACACCCGAGGAAAGAGAGAGAATGTCAAGGATTCCATATGCTTCGGCGATAGGTAGCATTATGTATGCTATGCTATGTAGTTGACCGGATGTGGCTTATGCACTTAGTGTGGCAAGCTGGTTCTACTTGAATCCAGGGGAGGACCACTGGACTGCTGTGAAGATGATCTTAAAGTACTTGAAATGTACTCAAGATCTTTTTCTGGTATACGGGGGAGGAAAATTGTAACTAGAATGCTACACGGATTCTAGGTTTCAGTCGGACTTAGACGATCTTAAATCAATATCCGGATATGTGTTTGTAATCAATGGAGGAGCTGTAAGCTGGAAGAGCTCCAAGAAGGAGACGACAGTGGACTCCACCACGGAAGCTGAGTATATAGCTGCTGCTGAAGCGGCTAAGGAAGCTTTTTGGATGAGGAACTTCATCCATGAGTTGGAGGTAGTTCCCTCCATTATTAATTCGGTACTTCTGTACAGTGATAACAATGGAGCTGTAGCTCTATCAAAAAAGCCAAGTTCTCACCAAAGATCTAAACATATTCAAAGATGATGAGGGAGATAGTAGAAAGAGGAGACGTTCGAGTAGATCGAGTCGACTCGACGAAAAACGTACCAGACACCTTCACCAAAGCTCTGGGTCAAAGTGTACTAGAAAAACATCTAGAAATGATGGGACAAAAGTACAAGGGCAACTGGCTCTAAGGCAAGTGGAAGATTGATAGTGTTAGGTGCCCGGCGAGCCAATTATTTTGGACTCAGCCATATTAAATGTAATTACTATGACAGTTTTATTTTAAATATATTGAATCTTTTATTAATGGTATGCTTCTTTATTGTTATAACTATTAGTAGTATAGATGAAGATCTCATGGATTACATATGGATAGGGGAGGCGGTCAGGGAAAACATATGGAATGCTGTCAAAGACCGTAATCCTAAATATTATTCCAAATCATAGAGGCCGTGAGATGTGGGATATCATTGGCCTCGTCAGGACTTGTTCATACATGTAGCTTTTTTGAGAGGTCAACGCGTTCCATTGTCGATGCCTTGAATGGCAATACATGTATGGAAATTCATGCTGGATTATGGAATCGCCCCGCTTAATGACTCCCATTTAGTGCTGTTGAACATGGAGTCCTTGAGTTTCGTAGTGTAAGATTAATCCTTAGACCTAAGATGTCATTTGGAAAGGGCACTACCCACTCTGCTTTGATATGCACGTGCAGTCTAGGAGAATCATACGGCGTGTATGGCAGTCGGAGAGGGATTCGTCCAAGGTCACGAGTACCCGGCTTTTCCTATGCTGCTGCGAGAATCTAAATGATCGTGCAAAGCCTTGGATCAAAGCGATTGTTTTCTGGGAGGGATTAGTGATCCCGGATTGGAAGACTGGATCATTAGATGTCACAACACAGTCATAGTTTTCAAGGTTACTAGGGTTCGACTGTCGCCATACCCTAGACCATGGACAGGAAATTGATGAAGGATTCCACTCACATGACGATCGTAACTCGGATAGGTTATTTGATTTTCATCGTTGACATCTAGGTAGTCATGGCGACGTTGCTAGACATCGAACTATGATCAATAGGTGCCTTGGATTAATTTAGTGAAATTAATTCAACTACTAGTTAATTATTTAGAATAATTAATCTAGCCCGCAGGGACTTATTGCTACCTTGACAACAGCCTTAGGGGTCACACACAGAACTTAGTGTAGTATCTATTGGCTATTTGATTCTTTGTGAATTATGGTGGGATTAATTAATTGGATTTAATTAATCAAAGAAAAAAGGAATTAATTTAACTAGTTAATTAATAATCCTATAATTTAATATTATAATATTAAATTGGGAAGGACTAATTAATTAATTAGGGGAAAGAAAATAAAATGATATATATATGTATATATATACACACACATAAGTGCACGTGTGGCATGTGTAATGTGTATATGTGGATTTGGTGGAAACATTTATCTTGCTCACCAAATTTGTTAAATATACATATTAATTAATATTCTATAAATATATTTATTAGGATCTTAAATTGGTTAAGGTAACTAATTAATAAGGAAGGATTCTATTAGATATATGTTAGGATATTATTAGATCTGATAATATATAATTAGTTGGAAAGGAGTCCAACTATTTGTGGAGAGAGAATAAATGAAAAGGAAATATACATATATACATACATGTATACACACCTACTCCCTATTTTTTAGGAGAGGAGTAGGCGTGTAACACCTAGGGTTTTTAACCCTAGGTGGGCTCTATATATATGTGTATGTTTCACATCTTTTAGATAATGGTTTTAAGGTTGAAAATTTTGAAAAGTAATTTGAAAAACACACAAGTCTTTTTCTCTTTATTCTCTCCCAATTTTCTTGCATTTGAATTTTTCAAACTCATGTGTTGAGTGCGAAGAACACTTAAATAAATCCAAACCCTTTTTTCCTAAAAATCCAATATTTGATATTCTCCTTGCTAGCACTAGTGGAGGTAATTGAGGGGTCAAGCTAGGGTGTGGATAGATTTAGAAGCGCAATGCTTGGGGCGCTAGGGCAAACCAATTCGAAGACCATAGCAAGGAGTAGCTTAAAAGGACATTGTTTTAAGGTCTACAAGAGGTAAACACGTGTAAACTAATCTCTAAGATTGTTTTAGAATCCGATGGTACCATGTCGACCTAGCCCTAATTTGGGGGATTCCGCTTTATTTTTGAAATTATATGTATTCCGCTGCGCCGGTATCCCCGGGGGTTGTAACCGATGCCAACAAAACATCCTTAAACCTCCAATGCATCTTCATATAGCTTCTCCTCCTCTCAAGTAAAATAAGCATCTCTGATCATGGGGTACAAATATATATCATATCTAAACTTCAACTCTACTAATCATCAAGCATAAGAAACCTACATGCCAAAAGTGCATGCATCACAAGCAAACAACATAAGAACACCAAAATAACCTAACTAAAACTAAATGGAAAATCGAAAATAAAAAGAAAAATGACAAAGAAAGAAAAGAAAAAAAAAACAAAACAAAAAGGTAGGATACAAAGCAATCAACACTGCACCTCCATCTGGGTGGATGCGGGATCCTCATCATCATCGGTGGTGTAATCATCACTCCCTCAACAACGGGCAAATGGTGGAAAGTGGGAATGGGTAGATACGGGAAATAAAGTTTCCTTGACAACGATCCATTGCAAGGGCTAAACCCATTTGATAGTGGGCCATCATCCTTATGTTCGCCATTATAGTGGATTGTGTCGCCCTAATTTCCTTTCGTTATTTTCTCATTGCTTTAAGATCATGTGCGATAGTAGAAAGGGAAATAGGTGTGGAGGTTCTCTTCGAACTCTCGCCCCTCTCGCGGGTGAATCTAGGCATTGGGGCCTTATCTTTCTTCTCCTCCCTAAAAATGATATCCACTCCCGGTCTTTCGAATCCCTCATCACTTTCCCTCCTCACTCCGTGCTTAAGGCACAATATTCCAATCAAAGATGGAAATATCAATGGAATCTTCTTGGTAAGGCATGTATTAGCCATCTCACTCCCCATCCTCTTTACTTGAACCAACAAAGTATCGAAAGCCCAATCTACCCTCTTCAAATTCATAATGCAATAAATAAGAAAGGCTCTCTGTTAACCGTAGGCAAAATACAATACCAAATGAACTCGAACCAAAAGAACCCCTCCGATTTCAAATCCCTATGTAGTATTTCTCTTTTGTTATCACAAAACGTTGCTCCTTCTATTGAAATTTGTTTTAAGACCATCGCCCAATCCAAGGTATTAGATTCCTCTTGATCCATCAATGTCTCATAGGCGCACTTTGAAGGCACGGAAAGGTTCATATATTCATTCATGTTTCCTTTCAAAAAATCCACTTCCTTATCTCTCACCATCACCTTGTATACCCTATTTTGCAAATTTTCTCTAGAATCCGTGCTTGCACTACTAGCATAGAACTCTTTTAACCAAGCACGTACTATCATCCTCGGAGTAGTAGCAAAGTATGATAAGAATAAGTGTTTCCTTGTGGCGAGCATGAACATCTTCTTTACGCCTATGGATCTTTCTTTGTGAATCTCAAATTCATCAAGTCTCTTGTTTGATGGTACCTTCTTTCCTTGGAGTGTTGGCCTCTTGTTTAACACCCGTACCCTTGTTCACTCCCGAACTCTTCCCTCAACACAGATTTTCGGATCTTAATCTCTCCATTGAAGAAACACTACTCCAATTTTTTTCCCAAACTCGTCTACTACAACCGCTCCTTTGCTCAACTTAGTCACCACACCACAATAGCAAATACCAATACCAAAATACACAATATCAACAGAAAAAGCCCCACACGACTATAACAAGTTTTGAATCAAGAAGGGATTAAGCCAATCACTTACAGTGCTATAATGCAGAAACAGAGCTCATGCCCAGAGAATGGCATTTGAACGTTAGATGGTTCCACATTCGGGAGTGACTCACGCAAAGTACTGTTTACTTCTTCTTCGTCTCTTCTTTTGTCATGCTGAATAATAAACCCTTTAGCTCAGCTGCTGTGAAGTCGATTTCTGTGTGAGATTATGTAATGGGTTTGTATAAGGTATGAGTATTTATGTTTTGTGATAGATGGGTTTATGTAGAGAAATTCCTTTTGTGAAGAATTTTAATGGAATAGGTATTGATAATGATGGAAGGTTTTGATGTTGTCGAAGGCTTTTATGGATGGGTTATGATTCAGAGTTTGATTGTGGAAGGTAAGATGTATTTGTCGTGAGTATCTTAGGGAAGAGGGTGTTTTGAATGGAGTAGGATTTTAAAACAGTAAGTTATGGCACTCCGATTTTTCTTTCTTTTCTAAAGGGATCTATGTTTGAACGTGGAAATAAGGCATGTTCGGGTGTGCTATTGACGTAGACAAAATTTCTCGCAAAACTCAACGTTCGAACGTTCTACTCCTAATGTTCGGACATCCTATGCTGCATGTTTTAACGTTGAGCTCCTCACGTTTGGGCATGCTGTTCGAAGGCTTCCTCCGAATTCTACCTCTTTTCTGGACAAAAACAAAATACAAGATCAAAAACAAATAAAGCAAAACTAAAAAAACCTGAAATAAGACAAAATAAAATAAAAATAGCTCGGGTTGTCTCCCGAGAAGCGCTTCTTTAAAGTCATTAGGTTGACTTTGCAGAGCTGGCCTAAGTCGCCGGATCATGGAATGGACTACAATCCTTGTCCAATCTCCTATCAATTGGTTCATCATGTTGCAATTCTGTGGATGTAGTGATAGCTATTTGGTCCATTGTATTGAGGTTTTCAACCTCGTCAGCATTTGTATCTTCTTCACTTCCTTGACTGCTCGGGTCATCAGACGAATGATCCTGCAAAACTTCATCCTCAAAAGGATCAAAAGCATCTAGTATAGAACAAGTATTCTCAGGAAATTCATGCTTAAAACTTCAATAAGCATTCAAAGTTACTTTCTTATCCCCTATATTCAATGTAAGCTTACCATGCGTCAGGTCTAGCGTGGCTTTACCTGTGGCTAGGAATGGTTTTCCTAGGATTAGTGGGACTTCAGAACTTTCCTCCATTTCAAGAACCACAAAGTCTACTGGAAAGTAAAACTTGTCGAATTTAACTATAATATCTTTGATCACCCCAACAGGATTCTTGACAGATTTATCTGTGAGCTGCAACCGTATAGTTGTGATTTTTATCTCTCCGGGCCCAACTTTCGAAAGAGTGCATAAGGCATCAAATTGATCCTGGCCCCGGAATCACAAAGAACTCCATCGAACTTCATATATATCCCCAATAGTGGATTAAAATGGATAGACTACCAGGATCCTTGCATTTTTTCGCATATTGTTCATCACAATCGCTGAACATGCTTCACTTAGGCAGACAGTACCCACTTCTGTTTGTTTGATTGAATTTTTTTGAGAAGTTTCGCGAAGTTTGGCATCTGCAAGATAGCATCTACAATAGGAATGTTAATGCGCACTTCTCTAAAACTCTCAAAAATACGAAGCAAACTCTTATCATTTTCATTCTTTTTAATCTTATGAGCTAAGGGAAAAGGAAAAAAATACTTCAATAAGAGGAAAGGGGTCAGTAACAGTAGACTTACAACCTGGATTCACTACCTTGGACGTTTGAACGTTAGATGGGTCCACGTTTGGACGTTGAGGATGTCACGCTCGAATGTTAACTCCATCACATTTAGATGTCGGAAGCGGGGTATTCTTTGCCTCTGGAATTGACACGAAAAATCCTTACGTGTGTTAAACAGCAAGTGGACTGGCCGTGTGTAGTAATAAAGTGGACTTTAAGTCCGAGTTATCGATCCCACAGAGACAAGATTATTTAAAGCTAGGAATTTAAAAGCAATTAAAATTGAATTAAAAGATTGTGATTAATTTACAATAAAAATGTAAAAACGAGACTTAGCAAATAGATTTAGATTCTTATGAGATAAAACAACTAAGGCACATGCTTCAACCAAATTTACTTGTTAATATAAATATGAACTATTCTTCGTATTATTAGACTACTATTGCTTTGGTGAAAATTCCTTAATTAATTACTACCCGATGTCTCGGCTGTAATAATCCTATGATAAATTGACAGTTCTCTAAATATGTCTATCCGAGAATTTAATCAATAATCATGCATTCAAGTTCTAGAATTTCCCCGAATAAATCCGGCTAACTGCACCCGGGAATCTCTACCTATCTCTAGGGGCAATTCCCTATTTTTTACGGATGATGTGATGATTTCTTTGAACCCTAACTTATATTCTTTCAAACTATTAAGTTAGGCAATATGACAAACATATGGCGATCAAACATATGCAAGTAATTACGCACAAAATCAAAACACAAAGCAATTGTAGAATTAATACGAAGAATAATATCATATATATATATACTCATAACTTTGGCCTTCACATGGCCCTAGTTAAGGGAAAATTAGTTCATAATTGAAATTGGGAAAACAATAAAAACATAGAATTACTCATAGATAAAGATGAATATCAAACTAAGAAACTCCCTATTTTGGATTGATGATCGATTCTTGATTGGAAGCTTGAATCCCTCCTTTCCCTCTTCTTAGCTCTTCAAGTATGATGATAGGATGACTCAAAACCAAGAGAATGCTTCCCCAAACCCCTGAATTTTCGTCCTCACACTCTCAAAGGATGATTTTTTTTGATGATCTCAAGTGAGCTCCCCACTCCCCTTTAAATACCCAAAAATCCACCTACCAAGAATTTGAGCTACCCTTCTCTTTCTTTCCTCCTACCAAGAATTTCTACCTACCAAGAATTTGCACCTACCATTCTCTTGTTTTCCACCTAACAAGAATTTCCACCTACCAAGAATTTGCACCTACCATTCTCTTGTTTTCCACCTAACAAGAACATGAGCTGCCACTTTCGTGTTTTCCAGCGCAGGGATAGTGTTTTATTCATAAACGTCTCCACAGATCTCCGAATTGGATGATTCAAGTACCCATGTAAAGATAAGACATAGATCTAAAACTTTGTAGAAGGACACTTCATCCAATTCTGTCTCTAAAAATATCAAAATGGCGTTCCAACGTGGAGGTTGTTTCTGATTTGGCGCCCAGGTGTGCGGAAATGGTACTAAAACATGATTTTGGCTAACTCCAACTTATTTCTTGCTTGTTTGGTCGTGGAGGTGTGAAACATCTTGGCGTAAACTTGTTTTATACATCATTTTTCCACCCTTTCTTCAATTGTATCCACTTAAGGCCTGAAATCACTTAATGCACGAATTAAACGCACAAGTGACAAAATCAAGTGATAAATGAACCTAAAACATAAACGCAAAGGGGCTTAAAAACACGTAAAAATGACTCCTATCAACTCCCCCAAACTTATCATTTGCTCGACCTCGAGCAATAAAAGTTCTAGGCATGAAAAACATCATCAACCAAAAGGAGAAAACAAAAACAACAAACGAACTCACTTTCGTGGAGTAAACGATTGCACTTAGCATGTGCAACAAGCCTTTAAACCTTTGAGTTACCTCAAAGGACGAGTTATAGTCTCGTGAGGGTTTGCAGAAGATATACCCACAAAATCTAACAAACTTTCAATCCCAACCAAATGAATACATCTCAACATAATTAACAAGAATAAATGGCACAAAATCATCCTTTTATAGCTCACAAATATATATACATATCAACTACTTTTGCTCATGTGACACCAATACTCGAAAAGACTCCATAGGGTGTAGTGAAAATAAATCTAAGGTATTATAGTCGAAAGGCATCCTTACCAAATTTTGGACATTAATCCCATATCTATCAACTTTTGATCAAACACAAAGCATAAGAATCATAGAAAATCTCATAGCCATTTAAATTTCATTATCTCAACCATTCAAACTTTCAATTCATATGAAACTTTCCAATTAACTTCATTAAGGCTAGATCATGTGCAATGTTTTATTCCATTAGGCTTTCTATGACACCCATGTAACAAGTTTTAGATCAATGACTCCCAAACTAGATAGTTTTGGGGCATTAAGTGTAAAGACACTCCTAAGGATTTAATCACTCGAGTGTCAAAGGCCACGAAATAAAACTAGATCTTTTAAACAATTCGCTTCTTTTTGGCTTGAGCTTAGCTCAAATTAGCATAATAGTACAGTATATAGGCATGAAACTTTTCACCTCCAGTACATATTAGCCTGACCACTTGTGGTCATACCAAACTTCAACCTTTTTAATTCATTGTTTAGCATAAAAAAATTACTACTCAACTTATAACCTTATGAAAAATCTAAGTTAATTTTTTCGGGAAAAACTCCTTAAGTGTCTCAAGATGGTTATCCTCTCAACTCCTCTACCCTCGATTTATTGTGCAATGTGAATCATCTAAGAAATCAATCCTAGTCTAGGGTCTCCATGAGCAATTTCAAAGATATATATGTTCCATTAAATTCAAATTATTTCAAGAAATCATGCCATTTTTTTTTAAGTTAATCAATTTTAATGCATCAATTGGAAAGATAAAATAAAATAAAATTTATACATGATTTTCTCAACAAAGAAGTATTTAAACATGATATCATACAAACTTTCCCCCAAACTCAAGCTAAAAATTAGCATTGCATTTTCAATGTTCAAAATAAGCACTCTTCTACCCCCAAACTCAAATCCAACATTGTCCTCAATGTTGTTACAACAAGTATACGTAACGGTAAAAGAACACTTACAACCAAGGATGTTGAAAAACATCCTTTAACTTCCAATGCATCGTTACAAAGCTTCTTCTCCTCTCGAGTAAAATAAGCATCTCTAAACATGGGGTCCAAATGTCTATCATATCTAACACTTCAACTTTTCAAACCATCAAGCATACGAAAACATACATGCCAAAAGTGCATGTTTGAACATAAACATAAACAAACAAACTAAACAAACAAAAACAAAAGAAAAAAAAAAACTTACAAACTTGGGTTGCCTCCCAAGAAGCGCTTGTTTATAGTCAATAGCTCGACTATTCAGGATCGACTTAAGTCGATGGTTCTCGGAGCTTGACAGATAATGTGTCTGCGCTCCAGTCAGTGCCCGAGTAGTGTTTCAGCCTATGTCCATTGGTTAAAAATACTTGTCCATCCTCAGTGATAAGCTCCACAGCTCCGGAAGAATACACTCGGGTGACTCGAAAGGGTCCCGACCAACGCGATTTGAGCTTGCCTGGGAAGAGCTTGAGTCTAGAGTTGTACATAAGAACTTTCTCACCTTCCTCGAATTCCCGGGGTAGAATATGCTTGTCGTGCCACTTCTTGGTCCGTTCTTTGTACAGTTTTGCATTCTCGTATGCTTCATGTCTCCACTCCTCGAGCTCATTCAGTTGAAGCAACCTCTTATTACCTATAACACTTGTATCGAAATTCAGGAATTTGATAGCCCAATAAGCACGATGTTCAAGTTCGACAGGTAAATGACAAGCTTTTCCAAACACAAGACGATATGGGGACATGCCAATAGGGGTTTTAAAAGCAGTACGGTAAGCCCACAATGCATCATCTAATTTCAGAGACCAATCAGTTCGATGGCTATTTACCGTTTTTTCTAAAATCCGTTTAATTTCCCTATTAGACACTTCGACTTGCCCACTAGTTTGAGGGTGGTAAGGGGTCGAGATTTTATGCTTAACACCATATTTGTTCAACAAGTTTTCAAATTGCTTGTTACGAAAATGTGTGCCTCCATCACTTATAATTGCTCTCGGGGTTCCAAATCGTGCAAAAATATGTTTTCTCAGAAATCTAAGAACAACCCTAGCATCATTAGTTTGCAAAGCCTCAGCTTCGACCCATTTAGACACATAATCAACAGCGACTAGAATATACCTATTGGAACAAGAACTAGGGAAAGGTCCCATAAAATCTATACCCCACACATCAAATAATTCACATTCAAGCACATTATTCATAGGCATTTCATGTCGTCTAGAGATATTACCTACTCTTTGGCATCTATCACATTTTTGAACATAAGCGTGTGCATCTTTAAATAAAGTAGGCCAGAAAAAACCTGATTGCAGAACCTTGGCAGCAGTCTTGGATGGGCCAAAGTGGCCACCTATCACCATGTCATGGCAATGAGCCAAGACGGAGGTCATTTCTTCCTCGGGTACACAACGCCTGATAATTCCCTCGACACCAATTTTAAACAAGTAGGGCTCTTCCCACAGATAGTGCCTAACATCTTTCAAAAACTTCTTTCTTTGGTGAAATGTCAAATCAGGGGGTAAAATTCCAGCAACTATATAGTTAGCATAATCAGCATACCAGGGGATTGAAATAGAAGAAAGAGTAAAAAGCTGTTCATCGGGGAATTCATCTCCTATTGGGGTCTCATCCATTTTCTTATCCACTAATTCTAGTCTAGATAGGTGATCAGCTACTACATTTTCAGATCCTTTTTTATCTTTTTTTCTAAGTCAAACTCTTGTAGTAATAAGATCCACCTGAGTAGTCTAGGTTTTGCGTCTTTTTTAGCAAGCAAGTATTTCAAGGCCGAGTGATCAGTGTATACTATTACTTTGTTAAGCACAAGATAGGAGTGAAATTTGTCAAAAGCAAAAATGACAGCTAAAAGCTCTTTTTCAGTCGTAGCATAATTGAGTTGGGCCTCATTTAAGGTACGACTAGCATAGTAAATAGTATGAAAGATTTTACCCTTCCTTTGACCTAGTACAGCTCCAACGGCAATGTCGCTCGCATCGCACATCAACTCGAATGGTAGGCTCCAATCTGGGGCGGACATCACAGGTGATGAGATTAATTTCTCCTTCAGGGTGAGGAAGGCCTGCATGCATGCATCATTAAAGTCAAACACTGCATTTTTCATGGTCAAGTTAGACAGGGGTTTAGCAATTTTAGAAAAATTTGAAATAAAACGCCTGTAAAACCCGGCATGTCCCAAAAAGCTTCTCACGGCTTTGACCGTGGTGGGTGGTGGAAGATTAGCTATCACTTCAATTTTTGCTCTATCCACCTCAATCCCCTTGTGGGAGATCTTATGACCCAGAACAATTCCTTCTTGTACCATGAAATGACACTTTTCCCAATTTAAGACTAGATCAGTCTCCTCACACCTCTGCAAAACTAAGGTTAGATTGTGCAAACATCTATCATATGTAGAGCCAAAAACAGAAAAATCATCCATGAAGATTTCAAGAAATTGCTCGACCATGTCATGAAATATAGCCATCATGCATCTTTGAAAAGTAGCAGGTGCATTACATAAGCCAAAAGGCATACGCCTATAAGCAAAAGTGTCGTAAGGACAAGTGAAAGTAGTTTTCTCTTGATCCTCGGGTGTAATAGCAATTTGGTTATAGCCGGAGTACCCATCCAAAAAACAGTAATATTCATGCCCGGCTAATCTTTCTAACATTTGATCGATAAAGGGGAGGGGAAAGTGGTCTTTTCGGGTATATTCATTCAATTTACGATAGTCTATGCAAACCCTAAAACCAGTGACAATTCTAAATTGAATTAACTCATTATTGTCATTACGAACTACTGTCGTACCTTCTTTCTTGGGCACTACCTGCGTTGGACTTACCCATGGACTATCAGAGATAGGGAAGATAATGCCGGCATCGAGTAACTTGATTACCTCTTTCTTCACCACTTCTTGAATTTGAGGATTAGACCTCCTTTGTGGTTGTATAGTGGGCCTTGAGCTTTTTTCCATTAAAATCTTATGCATGCAGATGGCTGGGCTAATCCCCTTGATATCAGCAATCTTCCATCCAAAGGTTTTTTTGTGATCTCTCAACACCTCCAGTAACCTTGCTTCTTGTTGATCTGTAAGAGAAGAAGAAATGATGAGTGGCAAGGTTTCATCGTCATTTAAATAAACATATTTAAGATGAGAAGGTAGAGTTTTTAGGTCAAGAGTTGGTGGCTCTTCAATAGATGGTTTGGAGTGGCTAGACAGTGGGCTATCCAACTTCTCAAATTTCTTCGTGGGGTATTGTGCACGCCTCTCTAAGCTATGAACAACTTCCAGTTGTTTATCACTGGCCGACTCAACATCCGTGGAGTTCATTATGCATACCTCAAGTGGATCATCAGAGATGTTTTCCTGAAAGTGCTCAATAATCAAAGGATCAAAAACATCTATTCTTAAACATGACGCATCATCACCAACATGCTTCATAACCTTGTATACGTCAAAAGTAACTCTCTCCTCACCCACATTCAAAGTTAACTTACCATTGGCTATGTCGATCATAGCTTTACCTGTGGCTAGGAAGGGTCTTCCTAGGATGAGAGGAACTTCAACATCTTCTTCCATCTCCAGAACCACGAAGTCCACCGGGAAGTAAAACTTGTCAACTTGCACGATGACATCCTCTATGATTCCCTTCGGGTGTTTGATTGATCGATCTGCAAGTTGGAGGCTCATCGAGGTTGGCTTTGGATTCCCCAAACCCAATTTCTGGAACAACGAGTAAGGAAGAAGATTTATGCTGGCGCCCGAATCACATAGCACTCGGTCGAATTTGAGTTGCCCAATAGTGCAAGGAATTGTGAGGCTCCCTGGATCCTTGAGTTTCTGTGGCAACTTGTTCAACACCACTGCTGAGCATGCTTCAGTCAAGCACACCGTTCCATTGCCTTCCCACTTCTGCTTATTGGATAGAATATCCTTGAAGAACTTGATGTAATTGGGCATCTGCAAAATCGCATCAATAAAAGGAATATTAATTCGAACTTCTCGAAGAATTTCCAAAATCCTAAGAAAACTCTTATCCATATCTTTCTTATTCTTTTTATGTGCTAGGGGGAAAGGGAGACGTATTTCAATAGGATTAGACAAAGAAGGAGTCAAAGTTTCAGAAGACACCCTGTCTGCCTGTGAAGTACGGACTTGATCCTGCCCCAAGTACGTACTTAAGCTGTGTGAAGTACTTACTTGGTTCTGGTCAAGTACGTACTTGGGAGACAGATTTGAATTTTCAAGTTTATCAAAAGTTTGAACATTGTCCTCTTCAAGTGCGGACTTGGACTGCTTGGGAGGTGCACTTTTCAATTCTTTGCCACTTCTCAGAGCGATGGCATGGCATTGCTCTTTTGGATTTTTCTCTGTATCACTCGGCAGTGTCCCGGGTGCTCTTCCACCTGCATCAACCGATAATTGTGCAAATTGGTGCTGCATCTCTTTCATTCCCGTCATAACACCCTGTAACATCAATCGAAGCTCTGCGAATGATTCGTCTGATTTTTGCATGTGAGCCGCCAATCTTTCTTCGACAGTCGAAGGTCTTGGAACTTGACCTTGTGGCTTAAAATTTCCAGGCCTTTGAGTTTGGTTGTTGTAAAACGGAGGCCTCGGTGCTTGGTAGATGCCTTGTTGTGAATTTTGTGTGGGATTTGGCCTTTTCGGAAAATTCTCGGGTATGTGGAAGCTCAATTGAGGCTTGTTTGAATTTCCGACATAGTTCACATCACTAATGGTTGGCTCTGCCTCTAGATTAACATTTTGTTCTACCTCTTGAGCAACAGCAACCCTTCGGGATTGTAGAGGAAACTCATCGTCATCTTCAGGGTACAGTTCATCATCCCGTGCCATCTGCTCTAGTTTAGCCCACACTGTTCTGCTATCGAGACCCAAAAGATCACCGCCTGCTCCTGCATTAAGTCTGTGACGAATCCGAGACCGGACTCCATTAAAGAAATGTAGCACTCGCTCGTCTCTTGAATAGTTGTGATCGGGGCACTTTCGAAGCAGACTCTTGTATCTTGCCCATGCTGATGCTAACGATTCATCCCGTTTTTGCTTAAAACCCTTGATCTCGCTTCTTAACTCGTTAATCCTTGATGGAGGGAAGAACTTGTTGAGAAACTCTTCGACTAACTCTTCCCACGTTTCAATGGATTGTGGGGGCAACGACTTATACCACAAAGTCCCTTTATCCTTAAGCGAAAAATGGAATAATCGGAGGCGGATGGCATCAAGATCTCTTGGGTGGAATTGCATGGTAGATAACACATTTTCGAAGTGCTCTAGATGGTCATGAGGTGACTCTTTCGGATCACCATAAAATTGTTCAGCCTGAACCATGCTAAACATGTGAGGTGGAATGTGGAAGTTCGGCGTGGCAAAATTGGGGACCACAACAGGCCCCGGCGTAGTGTGTACACGGGCTGGCTGATTACCACGAACAGATGGAGGTGGTGCTGGTAGTGCCGGTTGCATAGCTTGGAACAGATTTTGCAACCATTCTCTATTCTCGGGCAGATTCATATCAGGGAAGTTGCCAGCCATAGCTCGATTTCTCTGGTTTGCACGAAGCGTACGCTCGATCTCAGGGTCAAATTCCTCTAAAGCCTCTCCTGAGGTTCGAGTCATTCACCAAAAGATCAACCTGTTTGAAACAAAGAAGCAAACCAACAGAAATTTAAAGATAGAAAATAACAGTGAGAATAATAGAAAATAATAAAACGACAAAAGAAATTAAAGCTGAAAATTGCAATAAAATCCGAAACTAAAATAAATCAAGTCCCCGACAACGGCGCCAAAAACATGACACGAAAAATCCTTACGTGTATTAAACAGCAAGTGGACTGGCCGTGTGTAGTAATAAAGTGGACTTTAAGTCCGAGTTATCGATCCCACAGAGATAAGATTATTTAAAGCTAGGAATTTAAAAGCAATTAAAATTGAATTAAAAGATTGTGATTAATTTACAATAAAAATGTAAAAACGAGACTTAGCAAATAGATTTAGATTCTTATGAGATAAAACAACTAAGGCACATGCTTCAACCAAATTTACTTGTTAATATAAATATAAACTATTGTTCGTATTATTAGACTACTATTGCTTTGGTGAAAATTCCTTAATTAATTACTACCCGATGTCTCGGCTGTAATAATCCTATGATAAATTGACAGTTCTCTAAATATGTCTATCCGAGAATTTAATCAATAATCATGCATTCAAGTTCTAGAATTTCCCCGAATAAATCCGGCTAACTACACCCGGGAATCTCTACCTATCTCTAGGGGCAATTCCCTATTTTTTACGGATGATGTGATGATTTCTTTGAACCCTAACTTATATTCTTTCAAACTATTAAGTTAGGCAATATGACAAACATATGGCGATCAAACATATGCAAGTAATTACGCACAAAATCAAAACACAAAGCAATTGTAGAATTAATACGAAGAATAATATCATATATATATACTCATAACTTTGGCCTTAACATGGCCCTAGTTAAGGGAAAATTAGTTCATAATTGAAATTGGGAAAACAATAAAAACATAGAATTACTCATAGATAAAGATGAATATCAAACTAAGAAACTCCCTATTTTGGATTGATGATCGATTCTTGATTGGAAGCTTGAATCCCTCCTTTCCCTCTTCTTAGCTCTTCAAGTATGATGATAGGATGACTCAAGACCAAGAGAATGCTCCCCCAAACCCCTGAATTTTCGTCCTCACACTGTCAAAGGATGATTTTTTTTGATGATCTCAAGTGAGCTCCCCACTCCCCTTTAAATACCCAAAAATCTACCTACCAAGAATTTGAGCTGCCCTTCTCTTTCTTTCCTCCTACCAAGAATTTCTACCTTCCAAGAATTTGCACCTACCATTCTCTTGTTTTCCACCTAACAAGAATTTCCACCTACCAAGAATTTGCACCTACCATTCTCTTGTTTTCCACCTAACAAGAACATGAGCTGACACTTTCGTGTTTTCCAGCGCAGGGATAGTGTTTTATTCATAAACGTCTCCACAGATCTCCGAATTGGATGATTCAAGTGCCCATGTAAAGATAAGACATAGATCTAAAACGTTGTAGAAGGACACTTTACCCAATTCGGTCTCTAAAAATATCAAAATGGCGTTCCAATGTGGAGGTTGTTTCTGATTTGGCGCCCAGGTGTGCGGAAATGGTACTAAAACATGATTTTGGCTAACTCCAACTTATTTCTTGCTTGTTTGGTCATGGAGGTGTGAAACATCTTGGCGTAAACTTGTTTTATACATCATTTTTCCACCCTTTCTTCAAATGTATCCACTTAAGGCCTGAAATCACTTAATGCACGAATTAAACGCACAAGTGACAAAATCAAGTGATAAATGAACCTAAAACATTAACGCAAAGGGGTTTAAAAACACGTAAAAATGACTCCTATCAGGAATGTTACAGGACGTTCAAATATCACATGATTCAAATTCGGGCATGATGTACGTGTTCTTCACTTCCTTTCCACTTCTGAATGTTACTGCGAAGCGCTGTTCCTTCTGGTTTTTCTCAGTGTCACTCGGTAATGTACTCGTGTTTCTCCCCGAAAGGCTATTCGAAACTTTCCCTATGTGATGTTGCATCTCCTTCATTTCTGTAATGACATCTTTTAACATCAGGTAGAGTTCTTTAAAAGATTCATCCTACTTGTAAATGTGTGCATCGAGCCTATCATTAATATTCATATGTCTTCCTTGACCTTGCTGATGAAATTACATTTGTTGTTGGTTGTTGTTGGACTGAAACGGTGGTCGGAGTGCTTGGTATGCTCCAGGATTTCCATATGCTGGATTATTTGGCTTTCCAGGGAAGTTCTTGGCTCCTCCAAAAATAGCTTGAGGTCTATGCTGATTCACATAGTTGACCTCTGTCGTGGCCTCTCGCTCAACTCCTTCTCCAACCTCTTTAACTGCTGCCACCTTCTTTGGTGCAGGTCAGATCTCATCTTTCTCCTCAGAGTATAACTCATCCTCCCGAGCTAATTGCTCTATTTTCTCCCAAACGGATTTGCTATCAAGACTCAACAAGTCGCCCCCGACTCTAGCATTGAGTCAGTGTCTAATCCTAGACCTTACTCCATTGTAAAAGTGTTGTATCAATTCATCTTGAGTGAAATTGTGGTTTGGACACTTCCTAATCATTCCTTTATACCTATCCCACCCATTTTCTAACGACTCATTCTTTCTTTGCCTAAACCTTTTAATATTACAATGAAGTTCATTGATTCTTGAAGGTGGGAAATATTTATTTAAAAATTCTTCAACGAGCTCTCCCCAAGTGGTGATTGACTGAGAGGCTAAGGACTTATACCAAGAAGTGGCTTTATCCTTAAGTGTAAAGTGAAACAATCTAATTCAGATATCTTCGAAATCTCTGGTATTAAATTTCATGGTTAATAAAACATTTTCAATGTTTTCCAAGTGATCATGTGGTGACTCAACGTTTTCTCCATAAAAAGAGTCGTTTTGTGCCATACCAAAAAGATGTGCTGGAATGTGAACATTTAGTGAGTGAAAAGGTGGTATGACAACAGGACCAGGTAAAGTGTGTACCCTAGGTGGTTGACTACCATGAACAGATGGTAGCTGGTGGCCCCAAGTGGCATACGAAAGGGTCTAGAAGGGGGGGGGGGGTTGAATAGACCCTGAAGTCTTTTTCAACTTCAAAAATTCGTATCACTTTTAAAGATTAGAATGCTTAGAAAGCTGAGTGCTTGGGTCAGACGCTTCAGTAAAGATAACTTAGACTTAGTCATTTCAGCAATTTACCAAAGTAGGGTAACGCTTAGACCGCTTAATCAGGGTTAGCACAGCGGAAATGATTTTAAAGCTTTAGCGTTCGTTTTGGTTAAATAGTCGCTTAGCAGATTGACTTGTCTTTTTCAGAACATATAGAATAATATGAAACAAGACAATAATAAAAGTAAGTGACACAAGATATATAAGGTTCACTAGGTGATGTAATCCCAACTACGCCATTCTTCTCCTTTTTTCACTTGGAAGGAATTTACTGAGATGATTATCAAAGAATCACACAGAATCTTCAATAAGATAGTAAATAAGTTAAAGTGATCTCGGGCTCCTTGATCACATAGATGTCAGCACCAATGAAGATCTTCTTCTACAAGCTTCTCTCACTTAGAAATACTGTCTGTAAAGGGTTTCAACAACTTTCTCACTCAGATGAAAGGTTGAGGGTTTTATCACAAGGGTTTGTTTGTTTTTGGAAAGATAAAACAACTTGGAATATTTCAGTAAGAGTTTAGGTTTCTTCTTTGGAAGATGTTTGAGATATTTTTGACTGTATGGAAAAAGGTTGAAAGATTTTGTCTATGGAGTTTCTAAGCTTTTTCTTCAGCAATTTTTTCTTGTGCATGTACGTATATCTCACTGTGTTTCTATATTTGTATGTTTTTAGGGTTTGCTGGAAGTAAGGTATTTATAGGCAATTCTTGGAATTTGTCCGTTGGACACATGTGAAAGCGTGCCTTTCACGCGGCGCGTGAATATACCTTTTTTCTGACATTCCTGAAATCCTGCTGGTTCCAATTGGACGGGAGCAGCTATAAACTCTGAATTTCTGAGAGTCTAGTCATAAGGTGGCTTGTCCACGAGTCAAATTGGCTTATCACATTTAATGCTCTTATCAGGCATTTAATGCATTTGAATTTATTTCCCATTAGAAATAAATGGAAATAAATGTCCGTTGAATGATTGCATTTAATTCCTTCATGACTTGAGAAATTATTTCAGGTGAATCTGATACTGATCGCTAGAGTGCTTTGAGTGCTTGATCCATGAATCCTGAAATAGTCCTTTAGCGTTTGACAGACGCTAAGGATAAATATTCATCTTCTTCTGACTTCAGATGCTGATCGTCAATTTCATCTCTAATAGGCTCACCTAGAATTCTATAGCAATTCGGTATCTAATACTGAGTCTGAAACCTACAAAGATAAAAATTACAAGCCTAACAAAATTACATTCCTTCAAACGCTTATACAATTGATCTATGAAACATAAACTTACATTATATTTTGGGGTCTAACATAAAATCCTATCTTGTCTTCATCAAAACATCTAACATGAAATTTCCTAACAATTTCCCCCTTTTTGATGATGTCAAGACTTTAACTCTTATAACTCTTTTATAAATTGAGAGTTCAAAGAAAAACCCAAAAATAATTATAAGTTAACTTTTGGAAAGTTAGTAAAGTTAGCTAATGTTAGATTAGCCTCAGCGATAAATCATTCATTCATATAAAAAGATAAGCATACATGATTTATACTGAATAAAAAAAATCAAGCATTCATCTTTTTTGTCGCTTTATGCTTTCTTCTTTTTGGGCAGATCTCATTTGCTAAGTCTATGAGGAGTCGATCAACGTCTATCATGGTGGTATGTTGGAGTTCATCATAGTCATGCCTTCGTTGTCTAGCGCTTTCATTCAGTTCTTTCAACCTATCGATCCATTCCCTTGGAGGAATACCAAGTTCATGAATTAAGTCGTAATAGATGTCTTGTCTTCTATCGTTGGATGGTTTCCAGTTGATAGGTCGTCTAAGCGATCCGGCATAAAGATGGAATCCCATACTTTCCAAGAAATCAACGTCCAAGTCCGGGAGCAAGTACCTTCCTAGATAATATCTTGGCTTTCTCTTTTTAGTTAGCATCTTCTTTATGCTCACTATTTCTTCAAACATTGATCGCCAGTGTTTACTATCTATTTTAGATATTGCTTTGGACTTTTCTTTATCTTCCCCCTTCTTGACATCAGCAAAGGAGTTCTTTAAGTCAGCGATGTCCCTTCGGAGAAGCTTGACTTCATCTATTAAGAGAGCAATCTGTTCAGCGATACTCTGAGAGATAAGGTTGGAGGAATTGTGATGCTCAGTATCAGTTGCAGCATTCTGCGCAAGCGACCGGTTCAAATCGTCTGAAAGATCTTCGATGAGAGGAGTGATAGAGTTCATCATGGAGCTTGTAAGCATGTTGGCATTTCACATATCAGCTTTGAGAACTATTTCTACTTGATTGAGCGTGGAAGTACTTCGCTCTTCCAATCGAGAACAAGAACCCTTTATATCGCTGAGAGAATGTCGAACTGCTTTTCTGAAAGCTTTAGCTTCTGGATCACTGTCAGAGTCTGAATCTGATGAATCGGTAGATGAATGCTCAGGTCTGTGAGAGCTTGAGACTGCTGGAGCTTTGCCTTTAGATTTGTCTCTAATAATAGGCTCTGCAGGCTGTCGGCTAAGTCAGCATGAACCTCTTCTATTGCTGAATCGAGCGTCTGAGTTGCGGAGTCAAATTTGGACAACTTGTTTCTCAAGTGGAACCTCGACTGCTGGAGCATTGGGGATAATGTCTTGCATATCTATCAATGTCTGTGGGTTGAGCAGCTTCCACAACAGGAGTTTGTTCCTCTTCGATTTCAACAATGTCAATTTGAGGCATTGGACTTTCAACAGGTATGACCCAGAGTGGGCCAATTGCTTCCATTACATGTCGTGGACAAATCAGGTTTGTCTGCGGGATAAAGAATATAGCGTCTTCGCGCTCTTTACTTAGTGCAAGTTGCACTCCTTCTGGCAGATCAACTCCTGAAGTATAAGAGTTGTAGAAGTCGAAAATAAATGGCATCAGCGCTTGAGCTGCATCTTGGTCCAATGGCCTAATCAGCGATATCATCTTGGCCACTTGAATGTTCTGTTCACAAAAGAGCACAGGGTGAAGATTGTATCCTCGAAAGTCGCTCAGCCCTGAATAGTGGTTGAAAGTGATGTCCAACGCTTGTGCATTTCTATCAATGCTCTTTTGTCTCTGTGGAGTTCAGCAAACTCAATGTGCTCATTTGTAACATCGACATGAATTTCACTTTGTCCTGGAAGAAGCAGTTGTTTACTGGTGGAGGCTTCTTCATTCCAATCTGGAAATAGGCGCTGAACAAATGCTTGACGGGGGTGAAACACATAGCGTCCGCCTTGACTGAATAAGGCTCGCTGATGGCGAATGTAGCTCTCGATGGATTTCCTATAAGTTGGTAGATCGCTAACATTTCCAGCAATATGCTGACGCTGATGAAGTAAAAAGGTAGCAAACCCTCGACATCTGTATTCTATTCAAAATTCAAAAAGAAATGGATATCTAACGAGTTCTTCAAGGGTATAGAAGTGTAACACAAACTCTTCAGCCCATCTGGCTGTATCCATCATCCATCGCTTACCAAGTTTGTCAGCTTTCATCTGATCTTTTCTGGCAGCAAGGAATTTCTCAAAGCGTTCAGTTTCTTCATCATAGTCCTCAGCCCATAGTCTTGCAAGGTATTCTCGGGCTTCATCTTCTATCCACGAGTTGATAGGATTGGGATGCTCAACAACTACTGGTCCTTTTCCTTTCCACAATCTGAGAGGTTTGGGGAATAGAGCGTTTTGAGGAGAATGAACTATTTTTGGGAAAGCGGAGTATCCAATTCGGTTGAGGATTTCTTCTTCTGGATTCTTTGACCAATCACCCATATGGGGATTCTTGATGACGAATTTATTCTGGCACGAAGGATAAAAGGATTCTTCAGAATGACCAGTGAAGTTAAAACGCTTCTCGTCAAATTCAGTCATGTTGAACGCTGGTCGACGAATATACTCAAGTCGAGATTGGAGTCGCTCAAGATTGTAAAGACCTAGATCGGCGAATCACTCGAAGAATTTAAACTTGTCAGAGTTGGAGAGATCAGGCCTATGGAGAGTATTTTGAAAATTGATCTCCATTTTGACTAACTGCCTGGTGTCAAGCTCTCTAGCGGCATAGTAGAACTCAACATCTGCATTGTATTCGCGAGGAAAGAAGTCTATGACACGAGGAGGAGATCCGGTTGGAGTGGGAACAAAGACAATTGATTCTGTTAAGATAGGGGCCACTTCTATTGACCGCTCAGCATGCTCAATCGCTTCACTGACTGGTGATGTGTCAGCGTCAGGAAGGACATGGGCTACTTTCTTAGCGATATCCACAACTGCTTCCATATCCACATCCAATTCAACAGGAATCTCAGAAGGTGAAGGTGCATCAGCGTCTAGTGCATCTTGAGTTGATACATGTAAGCGTTTGTGAGAAGCAAGCAAAATTTCTACTAAGTAGAAAGTAAAATAAGATACTACAATGCTTACCCTGAGGACTATCATCGACTTTCTCAGTCGCTTGATCTGTTTCAGCAGTTGGTAAAATTTCCTCCGGCTCCAGGACTTCTTCATCAGGATCTAAATCGAGAAAAGAAGTGAGGGGATCAACACGAATAGGTATATTCAAAGTCTCAAGAGTGTTAAGAGCATTTTGAATATCCGCGTGAACTTCGGTTTAAAAAGGTCTTATCCTAGCGTTAGAAAAGGAAACCTAACGAGGAAAGGATAAACTACTTTGTTTTTCACAAGTACTTACCCTGAAAATGAGCAGCCTTCTCAGAAAGAGTAGTGGCTATAGGCTCAGGAAAAGATTCAGGAACAGCGTCTGAAGACGGAGGAGGAACACTCGCTGAGTCTTCAAGCGCTGGCTCGACTGGAGCTCTTATTGATGCAGTTGGAGTAGATGTAGGAGTACGCCTGCGTGCGAGCGATACTTCTTCTTCTTCTACCTCTTCTTCTTTGTGTACATTGAAGATAAACACTGGAGGGAGAAAGGGTGATTTAGGAGAAGAAGAGGGAGACTTCTGTTTCTTCTCGGGCTCCGGCTTCTGCTTTTGCTTCTTTGCTGGTTTTGATAGCTGGGTGACTTTCAAGGTGATTTTTCGTTTGGGTCGCTTAACCACTACCTCTTCTTCTAATGAAGATGATGATGAAGACGAAGATGCTTGTTCTTCATCATCACTTCGAACAACTCCTTCAGCAAGAAGTCGCTCACACTCGTCTTTGGGAACCGCTGCTCCACCGCGCTTCCTTGGCCTTAGCAGCATGCCAATCATTTTCTTTCCCTAAAACTTTAGCTCAGGTATATTCTTTCCAGCTGATTTGGTGTAACTGCTAGCGCTAAGAATTCTACTTAAAACAATCCCGTAGGGCTTGGGATTTACTAACTTGGCCATCACTTGCTTGAAGCGATTGAACACAGAAAGTGACCAATTTATCTTCAGCTTGGTTAGAATGGCTACCATCATCTTGTACTGGAGATTGGAAACTTTATCGAAGCTTCCCTTTCTGCATTCGATCATCTTGGCGCATACGTCCGCAAGAATGACATACTCGACCTTCATATCATTTTTCTTGAAGTTGGGTTCGTAGGCAGCCGTAACTTCATCTTTCTTGATCAATGTCCATACCTTTGTAGCATATCAGCAAGAGTGAAATTTTCCACTTCAGCACCATCACTTGGCAAATTTAGTAGAGAAGAAATCATAGAAGGGGTGAGGACGAAGGTCTCACTAGCGAAGGGAAAGACGCAAGAAATGGAGTTTCCGTCGTCGGAGATTTTTACGTTCTTGAAGAAAAAGAGGGTTTCTTCCTCAAAGAAGTTGAAAACAGAAGTTATCATATCGCGTAAACCAGATTTCGGAACAAGAGGAAGAACAGTCCGAAGAACGAAATTCTAGTTATCGAAGAGATGGTCCCAGTTAACAAGAAAATCGGCATTAACAGTGACTGGTTTCTCTGATTTGGAAGATTTTTCGGCAGCAGACTTGGATGATTTGGGTAGCATTGATGAAAGATTAAAGCTTTGGTAGAGGAGAGAAAAGATAATCTTTTTGCCTTATAGAGAGAACGTTTACAGTAGAGAGATTCGGGAGTGATAAAGTTTTACTGTAAAGGTTGTGAAGGGTTTAAATAGGAGGCAAAAATAACTCCTCAACTGGTAGATAAATTACACGTGTTCAGAAGTTAATTTTGAAAATAGCAAAAAGTAAATCTGAGTCGTTTACTCAGAAAGACGAATGTCAAAAAGTGCGGTAAAATGGGTAACTACTGTGGAATATAATGGCTTGAAATCCGCAGTTACTTTTTCAAAAATGTTTGAATAAATTTGAAATTTTCAGCGTGAAATACACGCGCCTGATAGTACACTGACACATACTCATACTGGTGCAGTTACTGAACCGCCTAGATTTTAGATAGGAATCATTAACCGTCAGTTTGATGTGATAAGCACGTGTGGGCAGTTGTCAAATCTTTTGGACTTATCCACACGCTACTTTCAGCGATGAAAACTATGCATGAGTTTCAGAAAAAGATTACTTAGCGTTAAAGTGGCAATCTTTTTAATTCTGAAGTCTTTTTAAGAACAAAATTTAATTTCTTAAAGTTAAAGATAAAATCAACTACTTGGATTTATAAAAGACATTTTTATTTATTAGAGATTGATTTTGTCATGCATAATAGATAAGCGCTAGTGATCAATGCATAAATTTTCAAAGTCAATTTTGATCACAAGTCGCTCATGAATTGAGATAAGTATAATTTTAAAGTTCCCCCTAAAATTAATAACTCATTTCAATTTCAAAAACAATTTATACATAATCATAAGGTGGATTCCCCCTAAATTATATGCCTATAAAATATGATGCTCTATGATTTAAGCGTTTGAATCAATCATACCTAATTCACTTCTCAAAGTGAGAAAGCGTTATTCGTTGAGCGCTTTGGTGAAGATATCTGTCAATTGTTTGTCACCCAATGAAGTGCATGGAGATATCCTTCTTTTGAACATGGTCACGCAAGAAATGGTATCGAATGTCAATGTGTTTAGTTTTAGAATGAAGAACAGGATTTTGGGTCATAGCTAAAGCGCTTTGGTTATCACAATGGATTGGGGTAGGACCTAGGATTGTTCCATAATCTCTAAATTGTTGCCTCATCCAAAGGATTTGTGCTCAACAGCTCCCAGCAGCTATGTACTCTGCTTCAGCGGTAGAAGTCGCTATGGATTGTTGTTTCTTACTATGCCACGAAATCAGTCTATCACCTAGAAATTGACATGTACCACTAGTACTCTTTTTATCTATTTTGCATCCTGCAAAATCTGTGTCTGAATAACCAATTAGTTCAAAAGGAGAGTCCCTTGGATAACATAACCCCACATTCTGTGTGCCTTTTATGTATTTAAGAATTCTCTTGGCAGCATTTAAGTGTCATTCTCTAGAATCATCTTGAAAGCGTGCACACATGCATACCGAAAACATAATATCAGGTCTACTAGCTGTAAGATAAAGAAGTGATCCAATGATACCTCTATAGTTAGAAATATTAATTTTTTTTCCATTTTCATCTTTATCTAACTTAAGCGTTTGGCTCATTGGAACTTTTGAAGATGATGCATTTTCCATACCAAATTTCTTAATCATATCTGGTGTGTATTTAGATTAGTTTATAAATATGTCATTAGGAAGTTGTTTAACTTGTAATCCTAAGAAGAAAGTTAATTCACCGATCATGCTCATTTCAAATTGATCTTGCATCATTTTCAAAAATTTCTCACACAATCGCTTATTTGTAGAACCAAATATAATATCCTCAACATAGATTTGGACTAAGAGAATATCTTCATTATGGGTAATTTTAAATAACGTTGTATCAACGGTGCCTTTTGAAAAGCCTTTACCTATAAGGAAGATAGAGAGAGTGTCATACCATGCTCTTGGTGCTTGTTTAAGGCCATAGAGTGCCTTATCCAATTTTTAGACCATACTTTTACCATGGTTGTTGATGAATCCTGGAGGTTACTCCACATAGACTTCTTCTTGGAGTTTACCATTCAGGAATGCACTCTTCACGTCCATTTGGTATACTGTGAACTTATTGAATGCGGCAAACGCTAAGAACATTCTAATCACTTCAAGACGGGCTACTGGGGCATACTGCTCATCAAAATCAATACCTTCTTCTTGACAATAACCCTGAGCGACTAATCTGGCTTTGTTTCTTATAACAATGCCATCTTCATCCATCTTGTTCCTAAAGACCCATCTAGTTCCAATAACTCCTTGGTGAGTTGGTCATGGTACTAGCGTACAAACTTTGCCTCTCTCAAATTGGTTAAGCTCTTCTTGCATTGCTTCTACCCAACTTGAGTCATTGAGCAGTTCATCCACTTTCTTTGGTTCCATTTGAGACAAGAAGCTTGCAAACATGGCCTCATTGATTGTAGCGGACCTAGTTTTAACATGTGCTTCAATATCTCCGATTACCAACTCTGGTGGATGGCCTCTAAGCCATTTACGGTCGGGTTGGAACGGGTTGAGAGACTCTTGATTGTCAGTCGCTTGACCCTCATTTATCTCTAGTGCGGTCGCTGCATCATTCACAGTTCCAATTTGCTCTTGATGATCATTTTATTCATGATCATCAGCGATTCTGATATTATCCTTGTTAGTAACCTCACGAGTAACCTTAGGAATAGGCACAAAGATCTCATCATCCTCATCATCATCACTATCATCACAAAGAATGATTTGTGACGCTTGTTGGGTAAGATCTTCAATTCCTACATCGTCAGGATTGACCTTACTTGGTTCTTGGTTAGCATCATCAAACACAACATGAATGGACTCTTCAACCTTTTATTTGATCTTATTTAGGATGTGAAAACTCTTTCCATTCTTGGCATAGCCTAGAAAGATTCCCTCATCCGCTTTAGGATCAAATGTCTTTAGGCTGTGGGATCCATTGTTATGAATGAAACATTTTGAGCCAAATACATGAAAATATGAAACATTAGGCTTACGTCCCTTCCACAAATCATATGAAGTCTTCTCATGTTGCTTGTTGATCATATACCGGTTTTGAGTATAGCAAGCGGTATTGATAGCTTCGGCTCAAAACCTTTGAGGCAGCTTAAACTCTGCAGGCAGCTTCTTTAAGCGTTCTGTTCCATTGCTCGGCAACTCCATTCTGTTGTGGTGTTCTAGGAGCAGAATACTCATGAAGTATTCCAAAATCTATACAAAACTTCTCAACAAATTGGTTAGTAAATTCAGTTCCTCTATCGCTTCTAATTCTCGTCACTTTGAAATCTTTATAAGTTTGCAATTGACGAATTAGCGATGTGAGCTTGATACTAGTTTCATTTTTGGTCGCTAGGAATTCTACCCATGTATAGCGAGAGAAATCATCAACCATTACTAGCGAGTACTTTTTACCACTAACGCTCATGATTTGAATAGGACCAAACAAATCTAGATGCAATAGTTCAAGCACTCTAGAAGTAGATAGGCATGGTTTCTTCTTAAAAGATGATTTAACTTGTTTACCGATTTGACATGCATCACATAAGCGATTCTTTTGAAAGGTACCCTTAGGTATTCCCTCTATAAGATTTAGCGATATTAACTGAGAGATTGCCTTAAAGTTGAGGTGATTCATTTTTCGATGCCATAACCAACCCAATTCATTTTGACTTTTAGCAACAAAGCATGTGGGGTTGTTATCAATTGTAGAATCCCAATCTACTAAATAAACATTATTTGTTCTTTTTTCTCTTAATTTAGTAGACTTAGTCTTAGTGTCGTTAACATAGCAGAAGTCGCTTGAAAATTTTACTTCAAAGCCTTTATCACAAAATTGACTAATGCTTAGCAAATTATGCTTAAGACCTTCAACATAATATACATCACTGATCATGATGTTCCCCTTATGCATGATACCTATACCTTTGGTTTTACCTTTGGAGTTATCATCGAATATAACTTGATGACCGTTGGTTGCATGATAGTTGACCAAGAGATCCTTTGATCCAATCATGTGTCTTGACGATCCACTATCAATGTACCAAACTGAAGTATCGGTGTTGGCTCTAGGTACCTGGATTAAAGGATAGTTCTAATTCTTCTTAGGTACCCATGTTGTATTGGGTCCTTCATTGTTAGTGACTTTGGTATGAACTAAAACTATAGGAACCCATATTTGCCTAGTCTTCATTGTAGGAATAATGGCCTTTCTGGGTTTCATATTGTGTTGTGTGTGCTTTTTGGGTGTATAGTAATATCTTTGATTATAATAGTAATCATAATCATAGTCATAATCATAGTTATCATAGTAGCGATAATATGATCTAGATCGTTGTGGATATTGACGCTGGTATTTCCTTGGCAGTAGCTTAGGGTGTACTTTTAGTGCTGGACGCTTAGCGTTTGATTCACAGTGGTCAGGTTTATCCTTAGCCTTTCGAGCATTTGGATGAACCCGTCTTTGTTAATCGTTTGCTTTCGCCTTTCCCTTGCCTGAGTTAGCTTTGGCCTCGTACCATTGTCACTTGGTTCATTTAGCGTTTGGCTTTGTGAACCTTTCTCAACAAAGAAAACACCTTTTCTTTGTTCTTCGCAGTAACCTTAGACGCTTTTGATTTTTGACCAAATTTATCACACCCTAAACCGGTCCTTTCATCAACAAATCTGGTTACATTAGTCACCTTATCTAAGTTTCTTGATGCTTTGGATAATGATGAGACGAGCTACTCTGATTTGGCAAGTCTAGCGATTAGATCAGCTTCTCTCTTGACTATTAAATCAAGATCGCTTTTCAATTGATTAATCTCACTCTCAAGTGATTGGTTCTTCTCAATGCATTGTTGCTGAACTTTCAACTCTGCTTAGAGCGTTACTTTATCTCTTGTGAATGATGAGATAATAGCGAGATCATTTTGATATATTTTGGCGGCATCTTGAGAATCTTTATAATATTCATTGACTTTGTCAAGTAATTCATCATACAAAAGAGGATGAGATAATTCAGTGGTTACCTCTGGTAACGAGTCGTCAGACGCTTCATCATCTCTTACCATGAGACAAATCAATGCTGAGTCGCTTCTTGGTTCGTCATCACTACTTTCATCTGATGATTCCAAATCCTCTTCAGGTGCGAAGAATGGTTCAGATTCCGCTAGCAAACCTTGTTGACGAAGGTTGCTCCTGAATTGGCTTCTATCTGCATAGTCTAGCCTTGTGGGCTTAGACATATTTGGATAAGGAAAATTTACCTGGTAGTGCCCTGGTTGCCTGCAATTATAACATAAATTAGTTTTCATTTTCTGTTTAGTGGTTAATCGCTTGGAAATGAATGGCGCTGAGAGATTCTAAGTAGGAGACTGTGGCGCTTGATATGGAACTGGCGCTACTGGTTAGGTGCTGAGTCACCGGCGCTTGATATTGAGTCCCTGGTGCAGGGAGAGGGGTTTGAAATGAAGTTTGTCCAATAGGATTTCTCTTTTCATATCTTAGAAATTTCTTGAATTTCTTGACCAATAAAGCCATCTCTTTTTCTTCATTGGATTATGTTGATTTCTCCTCACTAATCGCTTTACCCTTGCTTTTGGTGGTAGCGATTAATGCTCCTGATTCAGTCGCGGAAGTCGATGTGTCGCTGAATTCACCCAATTCAAATTCAAATGCCTTTAATTTTGAGAATACATGTTCTGGAGTAAGGGTCTCCAATGTCTGAGATTCTCTCATAGCAACAGTCTTGATTAAATACTTGCTTGGAATACTTCTAAAAATCTTATTGGCCATTTCCTTGTTGGTCACCTCTTTATCCAATGATGCTAACTCTGTAATGAGCATAGTAAACCTTGCGTCCAATTGTTCTAGCATCTCGTTGGGCTGCATCTTGAAATGTTCAAATCTTTGCATGGCTATGGAGAGCTTATTCTCCTTCATCTGTGCTGAACCTTCACACACTATAGCCAACTTATCACATATTTATTTGGAAGTTTTGCATTGCTTGCTCTTGTTGAATAATGCATTATTGTCTCCTAACGCTGAGTAAAGTGCACTTCATACAACATTATCTAGATTTGCTCTTTTCCGATCATCAGGCGTCCATTCTAACTTAGGTTTCTCGACATATCCATCTGGAGTGGCTTCATCAGCTCCAGGTGCTCGAGTTATCACTTTCATTATGTTAATGGGGCCATCTGAAATTACATCACACATTTCATTATCGCAAGAACATAAATACATGAATACTCTAAGTTTCCAAGAATCATAGTTTGACTCTACTAACTTAGGCATTTTGTTAAAAGCCATAATGAGATGTTTTGAGAGAGAGAGAGTTTTAAAAATGACTAAGTTTTGGAAAGATGGATCTAAACAAGCAGTTACGCTTGGAAATGCTTAGCTTTCTACTTCAACCGCTCTGATACCACTTGGTGGTCCCAAGTGGCATACGAAAGGGTCTAGAAGGGGGGGTTGAATAGACCCTGAAGTCTTTTTCGACTTCAAAATCCTTTCACTTTCAAAGATTAGAACGCTTAGAAGCTGAGCGCTTGGGTCAGACGCTTCAGTAAAGATAACTTAGACTTAGTGATTTCATCAATTTATCAAAGTAGGGTAACGCTTAGATCGCTTAATCAAGGTTAGCATAGCGAAATGATTTTTAAAGATTTAGCATTCGTTTTTAAATAGTCGCTTAGCAGATTGATTTGTCTTTTTCAGAATAGATAGAATAATATGAAACAAGACAATAATAAAGTAAATGACACAAGAAATATAAGTTTCACTGGGTGATGTAATCCCAGCTACGTCCTTCTTCTCCTTTTTTCACTTGGAGGGAATTTACTAAGATGATTATCAAAGAATCACACAGAATTTCTACAAGATAGTAAATAGGTG
>WHWC01000045.1:0-43326 GCA_019426215.1 Buddleja alternifolia | reverse complement strand
TTCATATGAAAACCCTAATTCTATTTTGGGTCAAACCGTTTCATCCAGCCTAGTTGCTTAATATTTCTCTGGGCGTTTATTTCTAGCTCTGGCCCAAACATATCATTACCCGGCCCGTATAGAGATGGACCTTTGTGGGTCCCAAGTGGTATACAAAAGGGTCTAGAAGGGGGGGGGGGTTGAATAGACCCTGAGTCTTTTTCGCTCTTAAAAAATTCGTATCACTTTGAAGTATTTGACGCTGACAAGTTTAAGCGCTGGATGTGGCGCTTGAGAACGTTACTTAGACTCGGTGATTTCAACGCTTACCAAAGTAGGGCAGAGTTAGTCACTAAATCAGGGTTAGCAACCACCGGAAGTATTTATAGCTTAGCGTTCGGTTAGTTAATCGAAAGTAGTCGCTTAGTTGTTTTAAAACTTTATCAGAATGTATGCAATTATGAATGTAAAGCAGTATAAAACAATGAATGCTTAAAGAGGTAAATGACACACTATATTTGTAGGTTCACTGGGTGATGTAATCCCAGCTACGTCCTTTTCTCCTTTTATCAGGGAGGTTTTCCACTATGATGATTATCGAAGAGTCACACAGAAACTTCTACAAGATAGAGGGAGATTGGATATGATCTCGGAACTCCTTGGTCACACAGATTTCAGCTCACTAAAGACCTTCTATCCCCTTGCTTCTTTCACCCAAATAATGCAAGTTACACTTGATCCCGGAACTCCTGGTCACACAGATTTCAGCTCCAATAGAGATCTTCTTCCACAAGCCTCTTTTACACAAAAATGGCGCTTGTAAGTCAACACACTTTCTCACTCAGATGAAAGATGTTAAAAGGTTTTGTAATGGCTTTGTTTGTTTTTGGGAAGTTCAAACAACTTGAGGATATCTCAATAGTAGTGTAGGATCTTAAAAAGAGTTTGAGATATAGTTGACTGTCTCTGGAATATTTGTGAAAAGCTTATATGGATATTTGGCTATGATTTTCAGTAAGCTTTTCCTTCAACAAAGTAGGTATATTTTTTGCTCTATGTGTGTCTATTTATTTGTTTGTTGAAAGAGCTATTTATAAGGTATTGGTGGTTTTTGTCCGTTTGACACGGTTGGAGTCTCGTTTCCCCAAACATTCTTGAGTTCAGACATTTCTAACTTTGGGTATACTTAATTAGATAGGTATGTTCTTGTTTTCATACTTCTGACAGTTTCGGTCAAAAGAATGGCTTACCCATACGTTATAGTGCTTATATTTTAATAGCACTTATCCGACTTTTAATGCATCTTGTCTTATTTCCGTTGGAATAATTCGTCCGTTTGATTCATGCATTTTTTTAAGTCTTTGGATAGTTTTGGGTTTGAATTTTCAGGTTACATTCTTTGTAGGTTGTGTTGGTTTAACCTTTTGGACGCTTGCTGAAGAGAATAGTTTATTCTCGTGTATTGGACAGACGCTTGGACTGATCCTGAGTTTATTCTCTTTATTTCAGTCGCTTACTCTTCAATCTTGTCTTGATGGTCTCACTGAGAATTCCGTCATTTCACTTGATGTTGAGTATTCGGCCTGAGTTATCCATTTTGAGCACTGGAATAATCTCTAAAGCGTTTGACGGACGCTTCAAGATATCTTTATCTATCGTAGCTTCAGACGCTTGATCTTCACCTTCATCACTTGGTAGACTCACCCAGAATTCTCCTAAGTGATTTTAGTGTCACATACTTAGTCTAAAGAATTCTACAAGATAAATACTATAAGCCTAAGATAAATAAGCTTTCAGGTACTTATACATATATTCTATGAAAGCTTTTACACTTTTCGGGGTCTAACAGGAAGTCCTATTGTCATCATCAAAACATCTAACATGAAATTCCTAACAACCTTGTCCTCAAGGTCAAAACTAGGTTAAGTCTTCTTGAAATCTTCCAAATTTTCCCAAATACTTTCATGTTTTCCGACAGTAGCTCCCACTGGACTAGAATTGCGATTCTTCTCCATTTTGGTCATAAATAGTGCAAAATCCAAAACAGCCTGCGGTTGAGGACGGCTTTGAAGATCAATCGACAACGGTGGAAAAGAAGGAGCTTGAGGCGGCGGGGGTCCTTGGTAAGGTTTCAGACAAGAAATGTGAAACTCCGGGTGGATTTGGCATATGAAGGGAGTTCTAGTTCATATGCAACAGGCTCGATGCAGCGAAGAATTTTATACGGCCAAAAAACCGGCGACATAGTTTGGGTGATGAGAGGCGATTGACGGAGATCTTGCGATAAGGCTGTAAACGGACATAAACCCATTTGGCCGACCTCAAATTTTTTTCCAAACGATACTTATTTGCCTGATCTATCATCCTTTGTCGCGCGCATTTCAGATTTGTTTGAGATTCGCTAATAGTTATTGTCGGTGGCCATCGACGCTGAGCCTGAAGTATACGCCTGAATAGTCTATGGAAGTCAGCCGTATAAAGCTTGGAAAGGTGACATGCCAATAGATGAGTGGAAAGATATATTATGCAAGTATTCGGCCCAATAAAGGAATCGAGTACAAAGATGAGGCCTTTCACTTACGAAACAACGGAGGTAAGCTTCTAAATAGTGATTTAGGACTTCGGCTTGGCCATCTGTTTGAGAAGGGTACGCACTGCTCATTGCTAATGTGGTTTCTTATAATTTAAACAGTTGTTTCCAAAAGGTACTGATGAAAACTCGGTCCATGTCCAACACGATTGACTTTGGAAATCCATGAAGACGGGCTATTTCGACGGAGAAAATAGGGGCCAGTGTGGCGGTGGAAAAATGAGTCGGAAGGGCGATAAAGTGGCTGTATTTTGTTAAGTGGTCGACAATGACCTAAATAACAGTTTTTCGACCTGGAAGAGGTAAGTGTGTAATAAAATCCATACTGATATCTTCCCATACCTGGTTAGGAATAGGGAGTGGCTGGAGGGTTTTGTAAGGGCGGTGAGTTGCATATTTGGCTTGTTGACAGATGTGACACTTTTGAATGTAGGTTTGGACGTCGGATTTCATGGCGGGCCAGTAGAAGGAGTTGGAGAGTCTAACAAAGGTGGCCTGAATACCCGAGTGACCGGCGAGAGGGGTATCATGAAATTCGGTGAGTAGTGTGGGCTGTAGTCCAGTTTCTTTTGGAATAAAGAGGCGTTGTTTGTAGTGGACCAGTCCGTTTGTGACAGTAAAGACTTGTCGCATTTTACTGTCCGATTGGAGTTTGTTGATGAATTGTTGACCTGAAGGGTGGTGTTGAAAGAAAAATTTAAGGTGCTCCAGAAAGGTGAATTTTGGTTAGGACAGGCCCAAAAGGGACTGTGGAACTCGAGATAAGGCGTCCGCCACGTGATTCTCCTTACCAGGTTTGTAGATGATAACGTAATCATACCCTAAAAGCTTAGTGAGCCACTTTTGTTGTTCTGGTGTTTGAATATGCTGTGTAAGAAGGCTTCGTAAACTTTGCTGATCCGTGAATATTCTGAATTGTCTGCCCAGCAGGTATTGGCGCCACTTTTTGACTGACTCGGTGATGGCACATATTTCCCGATCATAAGTGGAAGAGGAGCGCATTCTTGGACACATTTTCTTACTAAAAAAGGCAATGGGTCAAGGCTGCTGGGATAATACCACCCCGATTGCAATACCAGAAGCGTCGGTGTGGAGGTCGAAGGGTAACATGAAGTCCGGAAGGTGGAGCAGAGGTAGTGTAGTCATTGTCTGTTGTAATGTTGTAAACTCCGTTGTAGCTTATGAAGTCCAGTGAAAATTGTCATGTTTTAGTAGATCCGTTAACGGGCCAACTATCGTGGCATAATTACGGAAAAATTTGCGATAGTAGTCCGTTAGCCCAAGAAAACCCCTTAAGGCCGAATATTAGTGGGTCGTGGCCAATTTAATATGGCCTGAATTTTAGCTGGGTCAGCCTCCACGCCTTGGGCTGAAATAATGTGGCCCAAGTAGTCCACACTAGCAACTCCAAACACACACTTGGACAGTTTCAAGTAAAATTGCTGATCACAGAGTAATTGAAAAACCTATGACAAATGAGCCAAATGATCCTGCCAACACTTGCTATAAACTAATATATCATCAAAAAAAGCTAACAAAAACTTGCGTAAATAAGAACGAAACAGATCATTCATAGCAGATTGAAATGTAGAAGGCGCATTAGTTAAACCAAAAGGCATGACTAAAAATTCAAAATGGCCATCCACCGTACGAAAAACAGTTTTATGAGTGTCGTCCGAGGAAATATGAATTTGGTGATAACCCGAACGTAAATCTAACTTCATAAAAATAGTAGCACCAAATAACTCATCTAATAGCTCGTCGATTGTAGGAATAGGAAAACGATCTTTAATGGTTATGGCATTTAAAACTCTATTGTCGGCATAAAAATGCCACGTGCCGTCTTTTTTTTTAACTAAAAGCACCAGGGATGAGAATGGACTGTTGCTGGGTTTAATAATCCCGTCTCGAAGCATTTCAAAATAATATTAGCCATTGCTTTTTTTGGCAGTGAGGGTAACGATAAGGTTTGATGTTGACAGGGGTTGAGTTAGGAATTAGATGGATGTGGTGGTCATGAGCACGGGAAGGAGGCAGACCGTGAGGGTTATCAAATAAGGAGAAAAATTGACGAATGAGGAGCTGTAAGTCAGTGGGTAAGGAAGAGAGTGGATCGGATTCAGTGAGAGGGGTGGGGCTGTCGGATGAAAGCAGAAATATGGAGTGGAATTGAGCGACAGAGTTGGTGTGGACATAACGACAAACTTGCTGAAAAGTAGAGTGTGAAGGTAAAGAATCAATGGAACCCACTAAAGTAATCCATTGATTAAGATGATAGAATGACAAAGAGGTGATTGAAAAATCTGAAACAATGCTACCCAATGTTTGCAGCCATTGAATCCCCAGTACAACATCAGCCCCTTGAATAAGCAAGATATAAAATGGAATGGAAAACTCATGTGTTTGGATAATAAGAGAAACATTACGACAAAACCCGACACCATGTATTATCTCACCATTACCTACCATAACTGAAAAATTAGGTATGGCTTCGACCGGAACTTTTAAGAAGGAAGTGAGACATGGTTGAATGATATTATGTGATCTACCGGAATCATTCAAAACAACCACATTGTGACCCAAATTTTACTGGAAATACGAAGCATACGAGGGGAAGGTTGACCGGAAAGGGCATTATCGAAAATGTGGAAGAGAATAGAGGGGTCGTCATTGAGACTGTCCGAGGCTGACTGAGTAAGACGCGAAGTAGGAAGGGGTGGGTATCAAGTAGGGACGCAAATGGGATCTACAAACTCAGTGCAGTCCACGGGCTGATCCGGGTCTGTTTCATCGGCAGCAAGAAGTAACAGAAATGGTTTTGAATTACATTTACGGCCTTGGTGAAACTTCTCGTCACAGTTAAAACAAAGGCCTTTGGATCGTCTTTCTTGCATTTCAGAAGGAGATAGTCTTTTTATCAAAAATGGCAGTTTTTGGGGGGGAGGGGTAGAGGAAGTAAAGGATGATGGGATGGTACGGGTGGTTTAGTAGAAGAAAAGTGGGATTGTGATTTGTAAGAGACAAACTTGGATTCGATTAATTTCACCAAACCCATGGCTTGTGAGTTGGAATGCGGTTGTAGGATAGCCAACTCACGTTGAATGTCCTGCCGGAGTCCTGACACGAAATAGTTAAGGATAGCTTCTGGGGCTAAACCGACGACCCTATTGCAAATCTTTTCGAAATGGTTTTGATAGTCGGAGACAGACGAAGTCTACCGGAGTTTAAATAGCGCCGCCTGGTGGTTTTCATACGAGAAGGGGCCAAAGCGAATTTCTAATGCGCGAACAAAGGCATCCCACGAGGAGAGTTGACGATTTGAATACATCCATTTAGACCAGCTGATAGCATTTCCGATCATATAGAAGGCGACGATTTCCAGGCAATTTTTTGGTGGGACTTGATAATATTGGAAATGTTGTTCAGCTTGAAAGACCCAATCTAAGGGAGATGAGCCATCAAACTGAGGTAAATGGATTTTAGGAGGTTTGAGTTGAGGAAAGGCATGGGTGCGTGGTGGATGATGAATGAAAGGGATGGGATAGACGGTGGAAGGAGTACGTGATGGGGGTGGCGGAGGAGGTGGTGGCGGATTGGAAGTTGAAGGAGACTTAGATGAGGAAGGGCGAGCAGAAACATGGGCTTGAAGGTCGGTGACCACCGCTGTTAAGGTGTCATGCGGGAGACCGAAATTTGTTTGGAGCTCGGAGATTTTCTCGGTAAGGGCTATAACAGCATCTTCAAGGTTTTTGTTGGAAGGCATGGTAAGAAAAAATGAAAGCACCAAAATGATAACAATGGCTGATAATTTTCCTTTGATTCGAGACAAAGGATAAAACTCCAACGGAAAAAAAAGGAAGAAGATAAGAATTGGTTCAAGTTTTTGATGTCCTTTTCATTCACCACTCACAATTTTAAATACACACTTTGTCAGATATTTTGGGACGTGCTGTACATGTACACATGCACGCAGCAACAAAATCATTTGTTACAAATTCATATGAAAACCCTAATTCTATTTTGGGTCAAACCCTTTCATCCAGCCTGGTTGCTTAATATTTCTCTTGGGCTTTTTATTTTTTAGCTTTGGCCCAAACGTATCAGTGAAAGATTTCATTGGAGAGCAATCAAATGAAGAGTTGTGGCATACGTGAATTTTGCTGGAAATTCTGCAGGAGATTTATTTGACTAAGCCATTGAAGGTGTGAAGCATGAAGAAAATGAAAGGATAATGATGGTTAGTGGCAGATCCAGAAATTTGGGTCAGTGGGGGCACCAGGGACGGAGCCAAGAATTTTACCGAGGGGGGTGAGATTGTTGTGATATAGCTATACAATTTGTTTTTTGCCAAATAGACAAAGGATTTAAGGGGGGTGCGGGGGGCGGTACGCTAAATTTATGGAGGAAAATATAATATGGAACTAAGTTCAATTACAACTTTTGACATACTTTATACTCTTATACCTCTTTCGTTATAGCTAGGATTTTGGGTGGGGGGGGGGGGCGGCGAACTCAAAAAGTAAAGGGAGAAAACGTGATATTTTTCGATCTTGAGCGGGGGCTTTTAAAAATTTGAGTGGGGGCATTAATATAATTTATAAATTAAAATTAAAAAATATGTATATATTAAAAAAAATTGAGTGGGGGCACTGGCGCCCCCCCCCCTCGGGCTAATGTAGATCCGCCCCTGAAGAGAGTGGATGAAAGTGATCTTGAAGATTTCATTAATGAAGTTGTTATTCTCTCACAAATTGATCATAAAAATGTCGTCAAGTTACTCGGATGTTGTCTAGAGACCAAAGTACCCCTTCTCATATACGAGTTTGTCCCAAATGACACACTTTTTCAACATATTCATGATCCAAGTGAGGAATTCCCATTAACTTGGGAAATGCGTGTACGAATTGCCACAGAGATAGCAGGGGCCCTTTCATACTTGCATTCTGCTCCATCTACGCCTATTTATCATCGAGCTATCAAGTCGACAAACATACTCTTGGATGAAAAATATAGGGCCAAGATTTTAGATTTCGGTATGTCAAGTTCTCCTCTTTTGCTCTGGCATTAAGAGAATTGCTCTAGAATTATCAGCAGCCATATATATATATATATATATATATATATAGGATATGGATCAAATACATCCTTTGCCATTAAGTAAGATATAAGACCCAATCTAGGCCTTTGATTCAATTTGATCCCAAGGTCTACATTTAACACATTTAACTGATTTAATAATTTGTTTTAATTATGTAAAGGGCATTTTAGTCATTAAATTATAACTAACAGATTCAATTTAATACACAGTATCAAATCAAATCCCCAGTTTCACGCGCCATAACCGATTTCATTATATTCTTTCCATAATCACATATATCAGCAAAATTGATAAGAGATATTTTTTTACCCATTCAATTCATCATCAAATCGGTTGTTTTCCAACAAAATTGATTCGAGATATCATTTTACCCGTTCAATTCATCATCAAGTCGGTTGTTTTCCAGCAAAATTGATATGAGATATTGTTTTTTTCCCGTTCAATTCATCATCAAATCGGTTGTTTTCCAGTAAAATTCGAGATCGGCGCTGTAAAGATCGAAGGATATGCAGAAATCGAATCCCTAATCATCATCTTCTTCTGTTTTCAATTCAATTTTTTCTGAATTCTTCTTCTGTTATCAATTATGATTCTGCAAATCATCATTAAGCAACTGATCTAATGTAATAGATAGAATGAATTTGAACAAATGGGTTTCTCTTTATTTCTCTGTAACGGACCATTATACACTACAATAACAAACCATTATACACTACTGATCTCCCTAATCCGATGACTAGGACTCACAGTCTGGAATGATTAGAATCGCCCCTTGAGTATGATAATAAAGTGTTACGGCTGCACTCAATAGTTATTAAGCTACCTACGTACCTAATAAGGATCAAGCCTACGTAGTTCTATCTTAGGCGTGATGTTCGGAATCGTACTCCTGAACGAATCTAAACTCCAATTTATATGTTTATAGGATCGTACTCCTCAGTCTATAGACTCGTTGAGCATATACGAGGCTAATTCTTGAGCAAATACTCTTTTGATTTCAACCACCCCCTAATAAATGTTATGCGGGGGGTATTTATAGAGAACCCCTTGTACCAACGGTTGTTGGGTATTCATAGGATGTTGACAGGTGGCTACAATAGACGGTGGATGACTCGTTCTAGTGGGGTCGGGTCATGAAACGACCCGACCCGATACTGTTACTTAGCGCGGACCTAGTCTAGTGATTTCGGTGTTTGGGCCTCCGGTGGGCCTAACTCTTCATTCAACTGGACTTGGGCCTTGTGGCATAGTGTGTCATTTTACTATATCATTAAGTCCCCCACTTCATCAGTATGAAGAGTTGAATGCGAAACCTCTCGAATTCGTACTGGTGAAGTAGTACTCCATTTATTCGGCTTATCCGATCAAGTCGTTCTCGTATTCTCTTTCAATAATTTTATTATTGATTTCAACAAGGGTGTTACTCAAACATTGAATGCTCTTTAATTATCTCCCTATCTCAAGAGACATGTATCTTTATCCTTTATGGACGTTACTTTGACATTAAATGTTCTTTAATTATCTCCCCATCTCAAGAGACGTGTCTTTTCGGATAGGAAAACGTGTCTCATCGTTTGGAGAGACGTGCCGCTACAGTAGCCGTCACAAGCCGTAACTCATGATAACCTTGGTAACCGATCACTTTTAACACACACACCCTTGCATCCCAACCGTCGGATATAAATGATCCGGACCGTACACGTCTTTTCATCTTCTCCTACTATAAATAGTTCCCCAACCTTTTTACTTTTTACTTTCACTTTCACTTTCACTTTCTTAGAGAGAGAATTCTTATAGAGGGTTGTTTTTAGAGAGAAGTGAAAGAGAAAAAACTTCACTCGAGACCGAGTTGAATCCGAATTCTGTCACCATCGTACGTCTTCTTCTCCTTCTCTTTTTAACTATGGTTCGTACTAGGTCTTTTGTTTCTGTGAATAATAATGATCTTTCGAGTTCTTCTTCTAAGGGGTCCGATTCGGATACCATTGATCGTTTGGTCGAGGGATTCGTTTCACCGGGAGATGTCCCCGAGTCGTCCCGTAGGAACGAGGGTGAGGATCTTGTAGATCTGGAGGGTCCTGCCAATGTGAATACACATATCACTTGGCTAAATCAAATTTCAACAGTGAGACCATCCAGAGAAAACGACTTGAGGGTTCGATTTTTTATTCCTGCTAATTACGAAATTCGGTTCCCCGGATCTTCAGATCGTATGCACAAACCGCCAATAGGTTTTCGTACTTTTCATCTCGCCCACTTGACTTCTGGTATTAGATTTCCTCTCCATGCCAGCATTAATGATATTTTATTAAATTACGGGCTTTGTCCCACCCAACTGTTGCCCAACTCTTATAAGCATATCATACTTTTTATAATTTTAATGACTGCCCATGGAAAGGAAGCAAATATAGCCAATTTTCATAGAATGTTTTATCTCAATCGTTGTAAAAGAATGCCTCAACTCGGTTTCTTTTATTTTTCTCCTCGTCAAGATGCTATTTTTCAAGCCCATACTCGTGACTCCTTCGGTCGGTGGAAAGATAAATATATTTTTATCTCCCCGCCAAAAAATGAAAATTGGCTCGTTCCTAGACAATGGTGTGTTCGTGAAAAAGAGTTAGAGGTGGGAAATCCTACTTGGGGACGAGGGTTTTTAGAAGAGTTAGTGTCTATTCCTTTTGTGCCGGAGAAATTAATGGACGAGTCTATACTCGTTTCTTGCGGTCTGAGTTCCGCACCATAGCTGGAGTCCCCGACTTAGGTAAGAGTCGTTCCTTTTATCGTTTTTATTTATCCCGTATATTGAATGTAAGATACATCTTCTTTTGCAGAGATGGCCACCCGCGCTGCTCGTCTCGCCGCCCTTCGTGAAGAGGAAGAGACACCCGTGGCCGAGGGTTCTGCAGGTCAGCGGAGAATTTCCACTCCACCCCCGCAGCCTCTCGAAGAGACTTCTCGTGGCCGAGATCGTCCCATGATCATCACTCCAGGTTTCCGTGAAATTTCTCAGACTCGTCCCGAAACACGAGTCATTGTCTCAGCCGGGGATCCCACCGACCCAGAGCTTGTGGTTCATGCTGAGCGCCCCCCTCTTGCTGAATCCCACCGGGCTAAGCGACGAAGAGATGCACCGTCCTCCGATGATCAACCGCTCGCGGGTACTCAACCCTCTTCCGTAGAACTCGTTCAGACGTTGGAAGCCCTAACCCTGAAAGATTTTAAGGAATATAGCGTGTCAGATCGGTGTCCAGAGGATCCGGAAAATGCTCCTCTTGTTCCAGATTGGAGGATTTATCCTCAGAGTTCCATATTAGCTGGTCCTCAAGGGACAAATGTGGCCCTGGAGATGTATCGCAGCATGCATCTTCCTCGTGACAAAGTTATTCTAATCGAGCAGTCGTACACTGCCGTTGAAAGAATGGGAGCCGCACATTTAATGAAGGTAATACTCGTTTATATGTTGGTCTCGTTATTTTTCATTTTTCATTTTGATTTATGATTTTATTTTATTTTTATTTCGTTAGATAATAATACATATCAAGAACTCGTGCAGGCTTCCGCGTGTTTACATGATTTAGCTCTGAGTTGTGCCGGGCTAAAAGATGACGTGAGGGTGGAAAAGGCCAGATTTGCCACGTACGTGGCCGATACAGCTGCTGAAAGGAACTCGTTCACCACAGTGAAAAACGAGTTACTGGAGTCAAGTCGTCTCTTGACGGCAGAGAGAGTCAAACATCAAGATAGAGTGAAGGAGTTAGAAATTGAAATAGCTCGTCTGGAGGCCCACATTTCTGAAGGTGAGACTCGTTATGATCAGCTGTTGGCAGAAAAGGCCGATGCATACGAGTTGGGTCGGATCGAAGGGAAGCACGAGTATCTTGCATCCCAAGAATGTGCAGACGAGCTCGCTGAGAGTCGTTTTGGAGGTGCCCGTGATTTCATGAAGTCTACCATATTCGACCGTCTGCTCCTGTCTAAAGCCCTTAAGGATGAGAAGGACGGCTTCTTCAAATGCATAGACTATGGAAATCTCCTTAATGCCTTCAAGCCAAATTTTGACATTCACTGCCTCGAAGACTGCTCCAAGCGTAATCTCCTCCGAGATTCGTTTTCAACGGAAGACGAGGAATTTGTACCTGTCGAATTTTCGGAGTTTGCCCCACTGGCTCCTTGGTATAAACCCCCGGTCAACCCAGCACAATCTTCTAACCAGAGTAAAGAGAACCCAGCACAAATCTGAAGTTGTTTTTAGTGTATTAACTTTTGTTTAATTTAAGCGTTGTTTTTATTTTTAGCGTTGTTCGCATAGTATTAGCATTCTCTGAACAGTTGTGGCGTATGATATTTTTGTAGTTGTTTCGTCGTGGCATATGATATTTTCGTAGTTGCTGTTTTGAAATCCAGTCGATTTTCCTCAGTTTAACAATAGATTCGTTTTGCGAGGAATGAACTTAAGTGGGTAAAACTTATATTTTTCTCGTTCTAACTTATGTCTATGGACTCGTTTAAGAACTACGAACTGATATTAAACATACAACACATCGACTTGATATGAACTCATTCAGTGTACGAGCATTGCCAAACATGTAGTTTCAGTAGTTTTATCAAGTAAAAAATTTCGAACTCTTTCTCATACATAAAATCTTCGCAAATTATCAACATGCCATGGACGAGGCAGCTCTTTTCCTTGAAGGTTTTGCAACCTATACGTCATCCCCTTTGTTATCTTCGTAACCTGATATGGCCCATCCCAATTGGCTTCCAACTTTTTTACACGCCTTGAGACTTCTACTCGTTTTAAGACTAAATCTCCCACTTGAAAGGACCTCATTCTGACCCTCTTATTGTATGCCCTCGCCATGGTACTCTTCTGTCTTAATATGTTTGCATACGCTCGGTCTCTCACTTCATCAATAACCTCCAATTCAAATTCACGATTACAGCGATTCGTTCCCGGATCGTAGTCCAATACTCGATGTGTCATCATCCCAATCTCCGCTGTGATAACAGCCTCTGATCCATATACAAGACAAAATGGTGATGCCCCTGTGGAGGACCTGGGAGTCGTGCGATACGCCCATAAGACCCCCAAAAGTTCGTCTGCCCAAGCCGATCTCATGCCATCGAGTCTGGTCTTCAAGTGCTGAAGTAGTATCCTATTTGCCACCTCGGTTAGGCCATTAGCCTGTGGGTGTCCGACTGATGTAAAGTTTTGCTGAATCTTCATTTCTTTGCACCAAGTTACAACAGATTTTCCATTGAATTGAGTTCCATTATCAGAAATCAAAATTCTAGGAACACCGAACCTGCATATGATGTTTTTCCAAATAAAATTGACAATTGTGGTTTCTGTAATACGAGCCACCGCTTCAGCTTCAATCCATTTCGTGAAATGTTCCACCGCCACTATAATGAACTTCTTTTGATTCTTAACCGGTGGAAATGGACCTGCAATTCGAAAAATTAAAAATTCTTCAGCAGAATATTCGCATCGTTGTTCCATACGAGTACGGGATAGATATTCACCAAGTATGTCAATGCCCCATTGATCAAATGGATATGCAATTTTTATCACTTCCATGGGTCTTCCTGGCTGATGTATTTCATTAGAGTGCAATTGGCATGGCTTGCATCGCTTTACAAATTCTTGTGCTTCCCCCACGAGCGTTGGCCAAAAGTACCCCTGTCGTGTGATTTTCTGAGCTAATGATCTTCCAGCTGAGTGATTCCCACAACTCCCTTCATGTATTTCTCTTAACACATATTCTGCTTCAGCCGGGGTTAGACAACGAAGCAAGGGTCCCGCATTAGACCTTTTGTACAGCTCGCCGTCCAACATTGTGAAACGCACAGCTCTACCACATAGTCTACGAGCTTCGACTTTGTCTTCCGGGAGGATTCCCTCTAATAAGTATCTTATTATTGGACTCTTCCAACTCGTCTCTTCTTCCACAGCACTGACCATGACTTGAGATTCCAATTCTGAACGTTCGGAAACCAGTAACGATACAGAACGAGTCGCTGATCCAACGATCTGATTTGCGAATTTTGACAATGCATCCGCTCTTTGATTCTCGTCTCTTGGTATTTGACAAAGTTCAATCTTCTCGAATTCCATCATTAGTTGTTTCGTTTTTTGTAGGTACTTTATCATGGTTTTCTCTTTTGCTTCGTAGGTCCCTAGGATCTGTCGTGCTACTAGTTGCGAGTCGGTGAATACTTTCACATTTGTGATATCCAAAGTCTTCGCCATCTTCAAACCCGCAATCAACGCTTCATACTCAGCTTCATTATTTGTAACATCAAAGTTCAGTTTTATTGCAAATTCCAAGTCGTTTCCTTCCGGAGAGCGAAACCATACACCAGCTCCTCCTCGTCTCGTCATAGAAGATCCATCAACATGCAGCGACCAAGGGATCGTTTCTGAGATCGAGGCCACTACATTCGGGTTTACTGTCATTTCCACAAGAAAATCTGCCATCACTTGAGCTTTGATGGACGAACGAGTCCTGTATTCAATACTGAACTCTCCTAACTCAATGGCCCATTTAATCAATCTGCCCGACACATCTGGTTTTGCAAGCACTTGGTTTAGTGGTTGATCTGTTAACACAATTATGTGATGAGATTGAAAGTACGGTCTGAGTTTCCTGGCCGCAGTCATTAACGCGAGAGCCCATTTTTCAATTTCTAAATAATTTAACTCAGCCCCTTGCATCAATTTGCTAACGTAATACACTGGACGGTGGTCACCATCCACATCCCGTACAAGTACCGCACTCAGGGCTACCAGTGAAATTGCCAAGTATAGGATCAGTGGATCTCCCGACAAGGGTTTCGTCAGCAGAGGTGGAGACGACAAGTAAGATTTTAAATCTTTGAAAGCATCCTCACGCTCGTTCGTCCATACGAAGCGTTTTACATTTCTTAGGATTTTGAAGAAGTGCAGATCCTTATCTGCAGATCGCGAAATGAAACGATTTAAACTGGCCATTCTCCCTGTTAACTTCTGTACATCTTTGACATTCATTGGAGATTGCATGTTCAAGATAGCATCAATTTTTTCAGGATTAGCCTCGATCCCTCGTTGGGTAACCATATACCCTAAGAATTTTCCGCCGCGTACCCCGAAGGTGCATTTATTTGGGTTTAATTTCATGCCATACTTTCTCATAATTGTGAACGACTTCTCGAGATGAGTTAGGTGGTCATCCTCGTTCACACTTTTTACAAGCATATCATCCACGTAGACTTCCATGGTCTTTCCAATTTCATCCTCGAACATCAGATTAACGAGTCGTTGGTAAGTCGCACCTGAATTTCTTAAGCCAAATGGCATGACATTGTAACAATAGACTCCTCTTGCAGTAACGAATGCAGTCTTCTCGCGATCCTCTTCTGCCATCATTATTTGATTAAAACCTTGATAAGCATCCATCATGCTTAAAAGAGCACAACCTGCAGTAGAATCTACGAGTAAGTCTATACGAGGCAGGGGATAAGGATCACGAGGACATACTTTATTCAAATCAGTGAAATCAGTACACATTCTCCATTTTCCTCCCGATTTGGGTACAAGGACTACATTAGCGAGCCAATCAGTAAATTGGATCTCGTTTACATATCCTACGTCTAGGAGTTTCTTGACTTCTTCTTCAATTATCGAGTCTCTATCTGGACCAAAATTCCTCCTCTTCTGCCTCACGGGTCGTGCATCCGGGTCAACATTGAGTCTATGCACGATCAAGAAGGGTCGATGCCCTTGAAATCTGCAGCTTTCCATGCAAACATATCAGAATTGTTCCTCAAAAAACTTATCAGCTTGGTCTCCATTTCAGGGTCCATCTCTCCTCCAATCTGGGTTGTTTTGTCCGGGTCGCCTGGTACGAGTTCAATTGATTTGTGAACGAGGGGTTCAACTCGTGCATCACTTCGCTTCTGTTTCTTATCCAAACTTTCAATCAAAGTCTTTGCTTCTTCATCTAAGACTTCTATTCTGCTGGTCTCGCACTTTCTCTTTTTTGACTGATGTACTTTTAACGAAGTTGAATAGCACTGCCGAGCCTCCAGTTGGTTGCCACGCACTTCACCAACACCATTGCTCGTTTTGAACTTCATCTTCAAATGTGGAGTCGAAACGATTGCTCCAAACGTATTCAGCATTGGCTGTCCCACAATCATATTGTATGCAAATGGTACATCTACAACCAAAAAAGTCACACGATTCGTTTTTGATTTCGACCCCGCTCCCAACGACACATCTAACTCAATCGATCCCTTGGGCATAATCGAGGATCCCGTAAATCCAACCAAGGGAGTGCTGACACAACGCAACCGAGTTCCATCCAGTTCCATTTTTTTCAAGACGTCCCAAAAGATAATATCTGCCGAACTCCCCGTATCAACCAAAACCTTATGTACCACAAAATTCGCAACATCCATTGAAATCACCATAGGATCGTTGTGAGGACCGTGCATGCCTTCGTAATCACTATCATCAAAACTGATAACCTCGTTCCTTGAACTCGATCCACCAGTAAGCGAAAATATTCGTCCCGGTTTCCCACGGGGGTAGCTTGTACGACCCTCCCTCACATATCTTTTCCTCGCGTTCGAAGAATCTCCATCAGTCGGCCCCCCAGCTATCATATGTATTTCTCGGCGAACACCATGTTTGTGTGCGTCTCCCACTTCAACTCTTCTCTCCGTAGGCTCATGATTACGAGTACCGTCATTACGGTGATAATCTCTGTTTGCCTCGTGATTACGAGGACCGTCATTACGGTGGTAGTCTCTGTTTTGCTCGTGATTACGAGGACCGTCATTACGGTGATATTTATTTCTCTCGTTATTACGAGGACCGTCGTTACGGTGATGCGGAGCTTGCTCGTTATAACGAGGGTTGCCACGTGGGCGCTCATTGTTAAAGCGATGATTATCGCTTCCGTGGTCTTCCATCCTGGACTGGTCGTAGTGACGCCTTTCAACAGATCTCTCCCGCGGTCATTCGTGAGAACGACTGCGGGGTCGGTAAAGTTCCGTAACACGAGTGACTTCAGGAGCTCTTGCTTCTGGCAATGTTCGATCAATAAAATCGTTCAACACCCCGGATTTAATGAGTCGTTCAATTTCATCTTTCAGTTGAAAACATTCTTCCGTGTTGTGACCATGATCTTTATGGAATTCACAATATCTATTCATGTTCTTTTTCACACCATTTTTCATTGGTATGGGTCGTTGAACTTGATTCGTACGCAACGCAGCAACAAGAATTTGTGTACGAGTCGAGTTCAACGGTGTATAATGGTCAAACTTTGGTCGACGGGGTCGATCAAGGTCTCTCCTTGACCCCGTTCCCTCATATCGTTCAGATTCATATTTTTCTTTACGACCTCGAGAGTCGTTTAGAACTTGCAAGTTATCCGAGTCCTTTAACTCATTCATTTCTTCTTCGTTGATATACTCTCCTGCCAATACCATCAACTCCTCATGGGATCGAGGAGGGCGGCGAGAGAGTGCATCATTAAAGTTTCCCTTTTTTAAGCCTCTCATAAGAAAGCTTAACATTAATTCATTATTAAGTTCCGGAAGGTCCATGGCTTCTTGATTAAAGCGATGTATAAATTCACGCAGGGACTCGGTTGAGCCCTGCTTCAGTCCCATAATCACAGATATAGACTTTTTAGTCTTTTTGTTACTAGCAAAGTGACTTTCAAACTTATGTTTCAATCGGGCATACGACTCTACGGAAGTGGGAGCGAGACTCATGAACCAGTCTTGAGCCCGACCCACCAGAGTCGTAGTGAAAATTCTGGCATTAATGGCATCCGATTGTCCTTGTAAAGACATCAACAGCTCGTAAGACGTAATATGGGGTCTCGGATCCCCCGTTCCATCAAACTTTAGGAAATCTGGCATTCGAAATAGTCCATTCGGAACTTCCTTCATGGTTTTAGTGACAAAAGGACTATTGTGGGCCATCAACATAGGGGCTGGCCTCGTCTGTACAGGGCCCGCAACTTTTTCCATCCTCGCACATCTGTCCTCTTCGTAGTGCACCATTCGTCGTCGTATACCCGGCGACTCCATCGCCTTAGCTTTTCCTCTTCGTTCTCCCTCCTCTTGTCGAACACTAATAACATCGTCATCGCTCAATGACTCTCCCTCCCTCTCACAATTCTCCTCTTCTCGAAACAAACTTCTTTTTGCAGATAGATCCGTACGAGGCTCTCCCACATTAGGAGTTGTCGGAGTGCGGGTAAGATACTTCTGCATTTCTTCTTGAGCATACTCTTTCATCCTCCTGTCCAGCTCTTCTTTTGTCATTGTGATGACTGCACTCGTTCCTCCGTCAGCAGGCACATCAGCAATCAACTCTTCCTCCTCCCTAACTTGTTTATTCTTCATCTTAACCTCGATCTTTATACTCACGAATCTCAGCAACCTCAAAGTAAAGTTCCCACAGACGGCGCCAACTGATCTCCCTAATCCGATGACTAGGACTCACAGTCTGGAATGATTAGAATCGCCCCTTGAGTATGATAATAAAGTGTTACGGCTGCACTCAATAGTTATTAAGCTACCTACGTACCTAATAAGGATCAAACCTACGTAGTTCTATCTTAGGCGTGATGTTCGGAATCGTACTCCTGAACGAATCTAAACTCCAATTTATATGTTTATAGGATCGTACTCCTCAGTCTATAGACTCGTTGAGCATATACGAGGCTAATTCTTGAGCAAATACTCTTTTGATTTCAACCACCCCCTAATAAATGTTATGAGGGGGGTATTTATAGAGAACTCCTTGTACCAATGGTTGTTGGGTATTCATAGGATGTTGACAGGTGGCTACAATAGACGGTGGATGACTCGTTCTAGTGGGGTCGGGTCCTGAAACTACCCGACCCGATACTGTTACTTAGCGCGGACCTAGTCTAGTGATTTCGGTGTTTGGGCCTCCGGTGGGCCTAACTCTTCATTCAACTGGACTTGGGCCTTGTGGCATAGTGTGTCATTTTACTATATCAACTACAATAACAAACCATTATACACTACAATACAAACCATTATACACTGTGAATTTTATACACAACTATATAGAATGGTATAACAGATTGTAGATTAGATTCATTATTATACACTACAATACAAACCATTATACACTGTGAATTTTATACACAACTATATAGAATGGTATAACAAATTATAGATTAGATTCATTATTATACACTACAATACAAACCATTATACACTACAATACAAACCATTATACACTGTGAATTTTATACACAACTATATGTATAACAGATTATAGATTAGATTCATTATTATACACTACAATACAAACCATTATACACTGTGTATCACCACTCATCTACTGCGTTTTGCTTTAAAAAAATAATAAAAAAATATATATTTTAAATTTCCGAAAGGCAAAAACTGTTTTTGGAATTTGGTCCCAAGCTCTACTTCAATCTTGTAGGAAACGTCGCTTTAAAAACAACTCAGATACTTATCATAAGTATGCTGAGCACCACCCTATCGGGTCCAAATTCCATCGTTTTAATAGATTTTTTCGCGTTTTTGTGTTTTCAGTCGGATTTTTATTTTTATTTATTTCCATTATTTTCGTACTTTACCTTGTTTATAGTTACTGTATATTTGATTATTAACTATTATATAATGGATTAATTAGCTATTGGACTCACTGTATAATGGCTTACATAATACTGCATAATAGGTTATAATATACTGTATAATGTAGTACAAAATGCTGTATAATATATTCAACTGACTGTTGAAAGGAGCACAATCACATGTTGTATATCCCTATTGTATGAACTGTATAATGTAATATTATACGATGTATAATTTAATATAATGAGCTGTATAATGTGTTCAAATCACAATATATGGTATATCACCATTATAGTTTACTAATTAAGCAATATATAGAAATAACAGAACATTCAAAAATAAAAAATCAAAGCAAATAACAATGATGTAAGCGAAAACATGTGGAATTCAATCTTTTCAGATTCTGGGTTTGCAATCTCGATTTTCAGAATTTTTTCGTGGGTTTCAGAATTTCCAGAACATGTGGGTTACAGAATTTTTTTTTGTGATAATCGAACGAAATCTGAGGTTAATACGATTCTATAAATTGAATGCGTTAATCTCGGGCTGAGATTGTGATAATAAATGGCCGAGTTCGTGGGTATCAATTTTTGAGAGATTGCAGGAGATGATTGCCGTTATTTTTGGTAAATGGGTGATGTATAATTTTGCCATTTTGTCCATTATACCCCTAATCCCTATTTTCCATTTTTTCCTGCATGTTTATTCCTTATTTTTTGGACTGTTGGATTTAAGGTATCCAATGGTGTATATTGGGTCTTAGATCTTATCTAAGAGAGGGTATGTATTCGATCTTGACCCTATATATATATATATATATATATATATATATATATATATATAGACTAGCAGGTACCACCAGATCCTAATTTAAACACATCAAAGCATGATTCAACAACCAAAAAAGAAAGATCATTGATTGCGCATAAAGAAACAAAGGCATCAACTAGAAAATCTACTTCAGACTCGGATGTAGCTGGCTTTGCCGGCTTCACTTTTGTCATTACCTTCCTACAAAACCTGTGGAAAAAAAAAGATACCACAAGAGTACAATAGATATGGGGTAATTACATGCACAACCCTAGTTTATTGGATAATCACTGATAGGAGTCGTTTTTGCATAAGTTTTTAGGCCCTTTTAATGAATTCTTAGGCTCGTATACGGTTTAATTCGTGCCACTCGTGCGTTTAACATGTGTGTGAAGTGATTTCAGATAGTAAGCGACGATGGACGAAGAAAAGGGAAAAAGACGACTCGTTTCATCGACTTTGAGCTAGTTTCTGCATTGCGCGCCCAGGCGCCCGTTTTACCGCGCCCAGGCGCCATCCAGGCAGAAAAAAATTCTATCTTCTGCATTGCGCGCCTAGGCGCCAGATACCGCCCGCCTAGGCGCCACATGCCGCGCGCCTGGGCGCCATCTTCTACACCCCTGGGCGCCCCGGAACTTCTCCCAAAGAAATGAACCCCATATAGGCGGCGCCTAGGCGCCGTATCTGCCTTTGTTTCCACGGTTGAGCGCTATTTCCTTATATCTAGAGACCGAATTGGATAAAGTTCCGTTCTACAAAGTTGTAGATATATGTGTTAGCTTCAAATGAGGACTTGAATCATCCAAATCGGAGTTTTGTGGAGAGAGTTATGAAGGAAATACAATCACTGCGCCAGACAAAGGCAAATACGCCCAGCACTCTGCTGACGGCGCCCGAGCGCCATAATGCCCGCGCCTAGGCGCACCCACACCCGGATTTTGATTTCTTTAAGTCAAAAGTTCATTATTTGAGGGTGGAAGGGAATATCTAAAAGGAAGGGGTCAGCACATGTGTTGAGGGTGAAGAGGGATTGTTTATTGCACCATGATGGGTGTGGAGTAAAAGAGGAGAGTGCCCATCATTTCTTGTTTTCAAGGAGAGCATCTTCTTGACTCTTGGGTAGGCTTGACCGATGACACTTGGGAGGGGGTGAGGCTTCAGGCTGGGAGTTTAAAAGGAGAGAGGGAGGCCAAGACAAAAGGAGAACCACTTTTGGGGGGAGAAGACACCCCATTGGGGGGAAAACCCCTCACAACACACACTTGGGGGGAGAGAGGGGGAGTTGGACGAAAATTCAGGGAGAGAGGAGAGTTCATCTTCTTCATTCACTCTTCAACCATCACCATTCGTCATCACTTTTGGAGGGGAAGAAAGAGATAGGAGCTAAGGATTGAAGTGCTTAAGCAAGGATCCATCATCAATCAATTGAGGGAGTTTTAATTGCTTGCATTTACATGTTTATTTCCATGAGTATGTATATGTTTGTATTAGATTTTCTTGAGGCCTTGATGAGAGGTTAATTTGTAGTACTAAGGCCATGTGAAGGCCTATTTTACAAATCAATATATGTTAAGTAAATTTTCGTATTAATTCTTCTATTGCTTTGTGTGTTAATTCTATGCTTTTATTCCAATCATGTGTTTGATCACCATATGCTTGCTATCTTGCCTAATCTAGTTGTTCGAGAGAAAATAGATTAGGGTGCAAGAGAATTAACACATCATCCGAAATAAATGAGGAATTGCCCTAGACATAGGTAAAGATTCCCGGGTGCGGTTAGCCGGATTCGTCCGGGGAAACTCTAAAACGTTAATGCGTGGTTGTTGATTAGATTCTCGGATAGACGTATTTAGAGAACCGTCAATTAATCATAGGATTATTATGTGCCGAGACATCGGGTAATAGTTAATTTAGGAGTTTCCACCAAAGCAATAGGAGTCTAATAATTCGAAGAATAGCTTATATGTATTGATGAGTAGATTCGGTTATTGCATGTGCCTTAGTCATTTTATCATACGTGAGATTTAATCCGTTGCTTGTTTCCTCTTTGATTCTTCGTTTGTTTAACCTTTTTCTTGCACTTTACTTTAATTGTCTTTTTCGTTGTAAAATCATAAACTAAAATTCAAGTCTCCGTGGTTCGACAACCCGGACTTTTAGTCCACCTTTATTACTACACACGACTAGTGCACTTGCTACCAAGCACGTTAGCATTTAGCGTGTCAAGTTTTTGGCGCCGTTGTCGGGGACTTGTTCATTTTAGTTTTTTGATTTTCGTTTTCTTTTCTTTTTCTTTTCGTTTTTGTTATGATTTGCTTTGTTTCTTTACCTTTTGTTCAAGCATGCACTTTTGGCATGCTTCTCTTTGAGTCTTGATGGTTTTGTATTGTGAGTTCATTACATGTAGTCGCTGCGTTTTGCCTTGGAAAATCTGCCGTTGCGGATTTGAGCTTGGAATGGATTTCATGTGAATAAGGTTTGCTCCTTGGTGTAAGTACTCTTGTATACCCTTTTGAGTATGTATGATTGAGTCAACATTGAGGCCAATATTGAGTTTAAGTGTGACATGGGGGGTATATGAGTAGTGTTTATCAATTTTATGTGTCACGTGATCTTGTTTTTAGCTCAAGTTTGGGGGAGTCGTTGCTATTGCATGTGTTTTGTACTAATTTTTGAGAAAAATCAAGCATAAAATTTTGTTCTAGAATGTTAGCTTGCCGATTGATGCAATTAGACTTGAGAACTCGAGACAATGGCATGATATCTTGTATATTTCTATTAATGGTCTAAAATGTAAAAGCACACATCTTGGTTATGCTCATTTCAACCTTGGTTGAGAATCAATCTTCCTTAGATGATACACGTGCACACAAGTCAAAGGTAGAGGGATTGAAAAGGGTTCTCCATCTCGAGACATGTGAGGAGCACCCCCGGATATATTAACCTAGATTTTTTCTCATGTTGTTTTGAGATGATTAGTTGCTTATGGGTTTATAATTGTGTTCAATGAACGAATGATTGAGATGAGATTGGTATGACCTCGAAAATTCGGTCAGGCCGACGAGTATTGGAGGCCACCAAAGCACCATTGCCTATATACTATACTCGTTAAGCTAATTTGAGCTTTGCTCAAGCCAATCGAGAATGAGTTGAATAAAAGACCTCGTTCTATTTCGTGGCCTTTGCCACTCGGGTGATTAAGTTCTTAGGAGTGTCTTAACACTTAGCACCCTAAAACCCTCTGGTTTGGGAGTTGTTGACCCAAAGCCCGTTACATGGGTGGCAAAGAAGATCTAAAGGGGTAGAACATCGCACGAGGACTTATGTTGTTGTAAGCTTAAATCGTTCAAAACGTGTTAATGACAAAGTAAAGTGAATGTAAATGAGCACAATTTAACCTTGAAGTTTCCTATGATTTGATAAACTCTATGATCTATCGAAAGTTGGTAGATTTGGGGAATGTTTCCGAGCATGGTAGGGATGCCTTTCGATCATAATACTTTAGATATTATCCCACTACACCCTTTGGAAATTGGTTCGATTCTAGGTGTTGAATGAGCATTGTTTTCATTTGTGTACATATTATTGAGCTTTATTGTCACTTGATTTGTGCCATTGCATCATAGTTCTTATTTCAAGTTGTCTCGGTTGGTTTGAGTTTAGCATCCTTCGATTTTGTGGGTATATCGTATGCAAACCCTCACGAGACTATAACTCGTCCTTTGAGGCAACTCAAGGGTTCAAAGGCTTGTTGCATCCGCTAAATGCAACCGTTTGCTCCACGAAAGTGAGTTGTATAGTTCTTTTCTTTTACCTCCCAGATTTTGATGATGAGTCGTATCCTATGCCTTCTCTTACTCGAGGTCGAGCAAGTGATAAGTTTGGGGGAGTTGATAGGAGTCGTTTTTGCATAAGTTTTTAGGCCCTTTTAATGAATTCTTAGGCTCGTATACGGTTTAATTCGTGCCACTCGTGCGTTTAACATGTGTGTGAAGTGATTTCAGATAGTAAGCGACGATGGACGAAGAAAAGGGAAAAAGACGACTCGTTTCATCGACTTTGAGCTAGTTTCTGCATTGCGCGCCCAGGCGCCCGTTTTACCGCGCCCAGGCGCCATCCAGGCAGAAAAAAATTCTATCTTCTGCATTGCGCGCCCATTCACTAGGAACCCCACCCAGACTGATTTTGACAACTTTAAAAACATAGACTGCGTAATCTGATTTTACTTACAGGTTATGTACGTAACATGTTTTTACTGACAATGGAGGTCTCAATAATTTCTTAAATCTCAGAATGCTTTGGTGATTAAATTCTCTGTGCGGATGTGTAAACTAAAGATAATGCAAACAATATGACACAGCTTCTCCATATCTATGATATTGTAATTTGCTTATAATGACGGGATGAAATCATAATATGCCTTTACAAACAATGAAAGTTATGCTAACTTATGAATCCTTAGGGTGTTTTCTGTAATTAGGGTCTCAAGCAGGGGTGCATGTAATTTACACTAAAAATATTGCAAACACGACACAAGTTTCTCCCAATCTAACCTATGTCTTATCTAGAATAGAAGAAATAAGTGACGAGACATTGTGTCCCTGACCATACAGTTATATGTTTGGAGCCGGAGGAGGGAGCGCCCCCCTCTCAATTTTGAATTATTTTTTTTACCTTACAAAATTTTTGATATTTGAATTTCACCCCCTCAAAATCGAAAAATATCATACTGTCTCCCTTTTCTTTGAGTTGCCCCTCCCCCCCCCAAAAAAAATTCTAACTATAACGAAAGAGATGTAAGAGTATAAAGTATGTCAAAAGTTGTAATCGAACCTAGTTCTTTATTATATTTTCTTCCATAAATATAGTGTATCATACCTTCATCTATCTGGCAAAAAAAAAAGTGTATAGTTATATCACAACAATCTCACCCCATCAATAAATTCCTGACTACGTCCCTGTTTATGGCGGAGCATATGTGCTCCCATCTAATTCATAAGCAACGAAGCAATGCATCTTGAACCAAGAAAGTACATATAAAACATCAATTTTGTAATACCTATCAAGAGCTTCGACCTTTTTCCTCACATCAGCAAACAAGAGAACTAGAGTTGCATGCTTTGGAAGTGTATCCTGATGCTGCTCTTTCTTTCCAAGCCAACCTTCAGTTTGTATGCATGGATTTAGAACCTGACAGAGGAAACACAAAACGAGTCATAATCCCGCTAAGCATCATAACACGATCAACTAGTCATCTCCATTTTTTTTAGAGGACTAGTAAGAACACGTGCGTTGCACGTGAACCACATGACCTCATTAATTTTTATTTTTTTTTGGTTTAGACCAAGGATTTCCCCCAGCCGAACGTCGGATACTAATCCCTTCGAGGCGTAAAGATCACCAAAGTGGGTTTTTCCTCTCCCAACAAAGCCTTTTCCATACACACGGCCAGAGATCGAACCCTGTACAACATGCTTAAGCCTTTTCAATACGCTAAAATATTTAAGTTTGGTCAAAATTTAAACCTAGAGAATAATGTAAATAAAAAAATTCTAATGTTTCATTTATTATTATCTTGTTTATTTTTAATGGATCCCTCTCTCCTCTTCATTCCTCTACTTGAGTTCTTTGTGCAGTTGAAATGGTCTCTTCATTATGGCTCAAAAATTGGAGATTTAGGTAGCTTCTCCTTTCTTTTTTATCCTCTATTTTTATTTATTTTCTCTATTTTTTAAAGCAACCATACAATTCTTTTCAAGATCATTCGATATTTCTCTATTTTGAAACTCATTTACATTCCAAATAGATTTGCGTAGATGTTGCTTTCTTTTATTTGATTTGCTAATATTGAAAATATTTATTTCATTTATAAAATCAATTTTCATTGATAAAATTGTAGGAGAAGTAAAAAAATACGTATGTTGCATGTAACATTGTATAATGCACAATAGAAAGAATAATAATAATATAAAGGGGATACTTTTTTCATTTCCTAACGTGATTTTTATTATCATCGCTTTTTTTGTTTTTCCTAACAAAGTGCTAGTCACATTCCAAACAAATATTATCCACTATCACTTATGATTTAGTTCCATAATTGTAACCCCTCGTACTATAGGGAAGACATCAATCACTTCCCTGCACAATGGAAACCTTCAAACACCCCCCCCCCCCCCCCCCCCCCCAAAAAAAAAAAAAAAAACAAATTTATGAAAAAATCATTCAAACACCGCTAAACATGTTGATGAACAAAAATGCCCTTGGTCTAAAATAATAAATTCTTTTACACCCATATGCTACAATCTATATAATACTTTGCCCCCTTTGTAATTAAATCTAAATTAACTTAACCTCAAATTTGATTTAATGATAATTTTATTAAATAAATGATCATGAAATAATTTTAAATTAAATAAAATATAAAAACATGATGGCGTATAGAATAAATAAACAATAAATTTTAAATTATTTGATGAAAATTTTCATGACTACCATATTAAAGTATTTGTCCTTATCATCAATTGCAACCTGGAACCGTTAGTCTATCATTTGAACCATGTAAACACTACAAGAAATATGGATATTTATCACGTTATTATCACAATCGACTATATAGCCATTGTTGAAAGTGCTAAAGTGAACGGCTAATTGAGCCGTTTTTGCAGGTCTAATTTTTGACAACGGCTTGCTATTACCGTTTAGTTATCTAACATATTCACATCACCACGTGAAAGTCGTTGTGGATATATTTTCACTTTATCTATTCTTAAAACTTTTAACTCTTCCGCAACGGCTCAAGCCGTCTAGGATACCTTTTTCTTTTCTTTTTCTTTTTTATTTGGAGAGTATCCACATTATAGGTTTTTTCTTTTCTTTTTATTTTTTATTTTGATCGAGAATTTCATTTTATATATTTTTTAAAATATTTCACTCTTCCGCAACAGCAAGACGTCTAGAATACCTTTTTCTTTTTTTTTCTTTTAAATTTGTGAGAAAAGATATCCCCTCCCGAACAGAGCTCCAAAACTCCGTTCTCTCTCTCTCTCTCTCTCTCTAAAACTCATTCCCACACCTCAAAACTGCTGATTGATTCAGTCTCCAATGGAGGTCGAAACTCACACCACTCCGAGTTCCTCAAATCTGAAATGTTCGGCTCCTCAAACATGAAATTAGTAATGAAATTCTAGGGCTTGAAATTAGTCATGAAATCCCCTCCCGAATAGAATGCCGATTGAGAATATCTTCTCCAATTCTAGGGCTTGAGAATCGACTGCCACTGCAGAGTTGGAGAATATTTGATTTTCGATTTCCGAATTGTGAACGTACGCGAGTTGATTTCCGATTTCCGATTTCCAATTCCGAATTCTAGGTCGATTTTAGATTTCTATTTTTGCATTCACATCTCGCTCAAGCCTCTCTCCTCCTCAGGTAGTTTCTCTGTCTAAATATACATACATCCTATATATACATATACTATGTATGTGTGTGTAGCTATCGGTGTTGAATTTCTTGTGTTGTATTCGATTACGGATCGAGATGTAGACGTAATTGTAGCTATTTCGAGTTCAATTTGATTTTGAGTTGAATTCTAGGGTTTCGACTAGTGTTTGAGATGTCTACTTGTTATTAGGCTTTTATTTTTGCTTTTGATGTTCTTATATAGGTTTTTCGGCTGCGTTTCTGTTTCTTAGATATTTTTGGGTATAATACTGAAGGTTTTCTTTCATGGCAAATTGGGGCTGTTCAAGCCTTCCACAGCTCACGCGAAGCTGATTATACGGAGGTAGAAGGTGTTTTTCTTGTGTTGAAGCCTAATTAATATCAGCATTGTCGCCTTTCCAGTTACCGCTGGCGCCGCCGGATAGTTACCGACGCCTAATTGATATCTGTGAGTCGATACGAGTTGCTTTTATAATATTATTTTTATATGTGAAAAATTGAATTATGGTGAAATGTTGTTCGATTGGAATGCTGTAAGATTATATGAGCACGCGATAAGCATACGTTGTTAGATAAACTAAAATTTAGCATGATTATACGAGTTTGATATCTGTGAATTTATATGAGTTCTTTTTAGGTTTTTCTCCTTTCTATAGATTTGCTTGTAATATTGTTTTTATATGTGAAAAATAGGGTTATGGTGAAATGTTGTTCGATTGGAATGCTGTGTGATTATACGAGCACTTGATAAGCATCTGTTGTTAGATAAACTGAAATTGAGCATGATTATACGAGTTTGATATCTGTGAATTTATGCGAGTTCTTTTTAGATTTTTCTCCTTTCTAGCGATTTTCTGTGTAATATTGTTTTTACAATTTAACATGATTGTGTTGTCATGCATTTTGATGTTATTTTGCAAAGATGGATAATCGTGAACTTTGTCGAATAAAACGGTGATTCAAGACCAGAACAAAAGTGTCTTTCTGGAGACAGCAAAACAAAGGTAAAGTGAAATTGGCTTGGCAATAGAAAGACACTTCTACTTGCAGCCTTTTCATTACAGTTTGTACATTCTCAACACACTTACTGCTATGGACAAAGAATTTTGTTTATCAGTATCATCGATTGTTGTTGTCAAACTTGTAATTTGTGCATCATAGCTACAACACTTTCCATGTACAGAGATCTTCATATATCTCTTTGCCACAATGTTGCAGTTGAAACTATAATATTTTCCTAATGTGTATGGTCTTAACTCATGTACATTTATCGACGCCCAGTCAAGTAGAAAACAAGAGGCAATGTGCTTGCTTTAACTGTATTCAAGATTATGTTAATAGCTCCTCTTACATCCTTTATATGTGTGATTGGTTTCAAACATAATATACAGGCGCTAACAAGTACGGTTTGGTAGGGGCTGTTTTTGTGAAAATTTCAAATGGGATGCTATTTGAAGTTAAACCACATGTTCGAATTCCAAGAACTTTGCTTCGCTTCAGTGGGCTCGTGTGTAAGTTTATTTTATATATCCGTATCATCGATTTTCTTTACTTATTTGTGGAATTGATGTAATGGAGTTACTGGAGAAGTTTCGTATACATACGAAAGACGCCAATGAAATATTAAGGCGTGTTGTTGAGGACCCAGTTACTCGACATTTGCCAGCCAATTCTCGAATAATAGGTTGTGCTTTTGAAGGATTTGTAATGTTCATTTCCTTTGCGTGCAATTTATGATAGGTAGAACCCTATGACTAAAGTTTAATGTAAATTGTGATTGTAGGCATTTCAAAGAATTCTCAAAGGTTGGTAGATGTAGCAGACTATGTAAATGCTACAAGTGACGATCTTCAACTGGTTTTTGCCGTACGTTGTTTTTCAAACACTGTTCGAGCATTTGAGATGGCAATCCATACATGGTATATTTTGATACAACAGTTGCTACCTGTATCTAGGTAGGAATATCAACCATCGAGGAAGTTAATCAGCGATATGCAGATGATATTATATCAGGTATATTTTATTTACGTGAGTTACAAGTTGTGTTTGTGGTAAAAGATCAAATGCATGTCTCAGTGTAAGTAACACTTGCTTTGTCCATTGATCGTTTTGGCTCCTGCTGGATAGATATGGAAGTTTGAAAAGACCAGGTTATTGTATGCCTTCTGCTGTGGAAGACAACTCCTCTGATGAATTACATACAAGTGAGTCCTGTACTATCAGTAATTAGTTATCTTATTTTTTTCTGACTGGCAGTATAAATATTTTCGTTCGCAGCTTTCAAATGTTATGGTCATTCTCATAATCTTATAACATTAAACTTTTGAGATGTCATGGTATCGATCTTGAGACTTGTTTGGGTTTGATATTGTTGTTTAAAGGACAATACATGTTCCTTTGAATGGCAATAAGGTAAAACAAGTTACATGTCTCATTAATAGGCCCAACAATATGAGTAGGCTGCGTAAGAAGGAAGTAGAAACCTCTCTCTCTCTCTCTCTCTCTCTCTCTCACACACACACACACACACACACACACATAAATTAACCCTGCTGTTTTTTACGGAAAAAATTAATCCTGCTGTTTTTCCTGGCGAAAATATATAAAATACGCAGTCCTTTTTCTTCTTTGTGTAGTCCCTTAATGATAACCTGCAGTTTTCTTATGTTTTTTTTTCTTTTATAAGGTGTATTAATGTTTTCATTTGGTTCTAAAGTAGGAAATTTTGCTATGTTTAATCTGTTATATGTTATATATGCAGTGAGTGGGCTACAAGCTCTGAGAAACATATGCGCGCATGCTAGTTCCTAATTCCTAGGTTTCATTTGCAGGTTGGGATTTCGTTGTTGGAAATAAGGTGCTTCAAATGATCGGGTTTTGTTAACTCAAATTTTTGCACGTCGGGACTTTGCCATCAATAAATCATATTGTGTTCTTTTTTTGTTTTCCCCTAGATATTTCAGCCTGTTTTATGATAAATTGTATTTTCTATGGTTTCCTATTAGATATTTCAGCCAACTTTGTGATAGATTGTAATTTTCATGGTTTTCTATTGGTTAAATAAAAAATAGTTATTTCTTTGCCCCTAATTTTCTACTGTTTGTGCAAAATGAATGAGTGATATCACTATCATTTTAGCTTTCTTTAGTAATTTTTAGGTGTATAGTTTTTCTAACTAAATTATATTAAAGAATTTTTTTTTTTTTTTAAAAAGACTGGTAATGGCTAAACTGTACCACGATTGTTTAGCCGTTATATAGAGGGGTCAAAATTGTGTTTTGACCTTTTTTAAACAATGGCATTAAAGTCGTTGGTATAGGAGTTGCAAATACTTCCGCAATGGCTTTTAGCCATTGCGGAAGTATTAGCAACCGTAGCAAGTACAACTGCTAATAAGGCGTTGCAAAGTGGTTGCGAATGACTATTAGCAATGCTAATTGATTAAAGGCAACCGATTTTAGCCATTGTCAAAAATCATTTTTCTTGTAGTGAAATATGTAATTGGCATGTCATATTAAGAGTTAGTTCGGACAACCCAAACAGGGTCTTCACATCACCCACCATATCAATTATACAATATAGGTCAGGATCAATGTTGGGAAGCTTACGTTTTTTACTCATGTAGTTCACCCTAATCGAATTCAACTTCTCAAACATACCTGTATAGTTGGGGGAAAAAAGAAACAGACACTTACATTCTATTGAAAACAAGTAATACACATTGCATTAAACCCTAAACCAGAATTTGAGGCTTTTTTCAGAAATCATGCACTATTAACAATAAAACAACTCCAGTTCAAAAATCAAATTCGTATAAATTATCTAGGAAAATCAAATTATTAAAACGTTAACTATAAAATCTATATGTCAAATGAGATAAAAACATAATTTTGTCGTTCAGAAAAGGTTCTAGACACAACAAAATCATAATACATTACATTTTACAAGTATTTAAAAATGTCAAGAAAAAAGCTTACCTTCAGTCCAACTTTTGACACGAAAATCAAATGGTTATAAGATCTTCTAACTCCGATCGTTCCTTAGATCGTGGAATTACCCTTCTTGTAGTGGTCGAGTGCAAATGCTCAGTTAGAATGTGACCTTATTTTTTGGGGTTTTTTTAGGTTTTTTCAACACTGGTGTAACTTTAGAGGGCGGGAGTGAGAGAGATAGTTACTTAGTATGTATGGATTTCAAAAGGGGTATTTAGATAATAGTACAAAAAGATTTCAAAAAAGAATTTCATGAATCTACTCACGTTTTCTTCAATAACTTAGTTGAATTAATATATATATATATATAAAAGAAAAAATTCTTATTATGTATTGCATTTTAATTTTTGTTGCACTTCCATAAAAAAAATGTTATAATTTTTTATATGATTTTTGTTTAACTGTATAAACATGCCATGTCTTTTTTCGCAGTAGCATCATCTATACAGGCCAAATACCACTAATGTCCCTCAACTCTATCATTTGTCCCACTTTAGTCCCTCATCGCTCAAATGCACTCAAATAATCCCTCAAGTCTATTATATGTCCCACTTTAGTCCTTGATCTCTCAAAATGTGCTCAAATAGTCCCTCAATTCTTAGATTCATCCCATTAAAGTCTCCGAATATTTTTTTCTTATATTTTTACACAAAAAATTTCTCCAAAACTACATACCAACGGCGGGATTTGCAAATGGTGGAGGAGGAGGTAGGCGATTTGTAGATGGTAGAAAAGGAGGCGTGGATGAGGCATCATTGTTGGATTTGCAGATGATGGAGCGACATTGTTAGATTTTCATAGGGTAGGGGTTGCGGTGTTTGATTTTCCGAAGATGGGTGAGAACGTCATTTGATTTTCAAAGGCACATGACTTACAACATGTTAGGATAGAGGCATTTTTTACTTTTGCAAGAATTTTTCCTCCATAATTTCTGACGTTTCTCAATTTTATTTTATATTTTTCTAATTATTTTAATTTTTTTTCTTTCCCCCCTCCCCCCTTCTTCCCCAGAAATCTAACCCTTAACCACCTTTCCCCTCATCCCACTCTTTTAGCTCATTCGCTATCCATCCCCTCCACCTTTCATCCACCGTCTATGTTGCCACCACTGCCACGCTTCTCAAATTGTGCCGCCTACCACCATTTGAAAATCAAATGACGTTCCCCCATGTTCGGAAAATAAAAAACCGCAACCCCCACCCTCTGAAAATACAACAATGTCACTCCATCATTTGCAAATCCAATGATGTCCCCTCATCCACGCCTCCTCCTCAACCATATGTAAATCCCACCGCCAAGTCCCTCTGTTGTTCATCTCCTCTCACCATTGTTGCCCTGTTACCCACTTTTAATTGTTGCGGATGGTTGTTAGGTAATCATTTTGGAGGAAATTTTGTGCAAAAGTAAAAAAATAAATAAATTGGGACTTTAATGAGATGAATTTGAGAGTTGAGGGATTATTTGAGCACGTTTGAAAGGCGAGGGACTAAAGTGAGATAAATAATAGACTTGAGGACTATTTCAGTGCGAGAAATGTGGGACTAAAGTGAGACAAATGATAGAATTGAGGGACTATTGGTGGTATTTGGCCTCTTTTTTTTAGCATCGATCACTAATTAACATAATAGAAAAAGTTGTGCTCATAAGTAAGTATATATGTACATGTTATATAATAAAAAAAATGATATAAATAGATTTATCATTTGATCTTAATAAGTAATATAATATATAAAAAAATTAATGATTAGTTTTATTTAAAAATATTATTCTCAGTGAAAAAATGAATTATCAATAATCATTTAATTTAAAAATTAATATATTAGTAGAAGGTTGAAATGTAACATAAAATGATGTATTAATAGCAATCATAAAAATTTATATGAGTTTATTTGGTAATCAAGTTTAGTATGTCTTATTTATTATAATACTATAATCGTACTTTACTGTTTTCTTTATTTTTTTTGAAGGTTAACTTAGTAAACAAAATTAACATTAAATCAATTTTGAGTCAAAATATACTAAAATTTAATTAAAAATGGGGCAAAATACTATAAACTATAATAGACGGGTGGAAAGTGAATTTATAATTATAAGTAAATCTACAACATTTTTTCCCATCAATATGTTCGGCAAGTGTTTGAAGAGTTTTGCGGCAAATAAAGTGGTATTTGAAAGTTTTGTTGCACACGAGCGCGCACTTGCATTATATTGTATATGGATCAAACTTAGTAACTCCATATGGTAAGTACTGATAATTAAGTTATCTTTTATATGCTTTTTGTATGATACTTTTTTTTTTTTTTTTTTACTGAATGCAATATTTATATAATCTTGAAAATTAAAATATAAATAATGCCATAAATTGTTTATACTACTTGATTGCTTCATTAATTTCATATTTTCATCTTCAAATTGCTTATGTTTCTCTTTCTTTTTTAATAGCAATGCCATAATTCTTTTCCCTTTAAATTTGTAATGCATATCTTGTTAAGACCACAATATTTAAGAGGGTGAAAGGTAAATAAATCCCACTGAAATATATGAATTATAGAAAACTACAATAGTCGTTAATAGTAACATTTACATACGTACGTATAATGATAATCCTATATACTAAATGTAAATATTTTAATTATTTACTTTTCTTTAAAATATTTGTTATGTCCTTTCTCATTGGGCTGATTACGCCTTTTTTTTCTCAATGAGAATTATAGTGTTTTTATGTAACTCAACCTCTATTATTATCTTGTTATTTCATGGTAAAGAGCCATAATTATACTTCTTATTGTTGTAGTCTTGTAGATATTTAAAATTTATTTATATTATTTGCTTTTGACTCATGGTAAAGAGTCATAATGTATTGTAGTCTTGTAGATACTTAAAATTTATTTATATTATTTGCTTTGACTCTTTTGCCATTAAAAAATTGAATTACATAGGAATATTTTAGGTACATCAAAAGTTTTAAGAAACCACTTATACTTTGATTATACTTTGATAATAGTAGAGATGTATGAACCTTTTGCTTCTCTGTCAAATCAATGTGCTCAAATTTGGCCTCATTTGACATTGCTGCTTCTCTGTACTGTTGATGCAATAAACGAGTTGGTCAATCACGGGAACCCTCTCTGTATGCTCCTTGTAACGCTCCTCACTAGGGTCACCTTGCTGCAACCTTTTAATTCCAGTTAAAAAACGCCCCCATCTTTACAATAAAGATATAGGACAGAGAATAACCAATGAACTTGAGGAAATTCATGCTATGGTTGTTGATCTTTTTGAGTCAATTTTCAGAAAGCTGTTCGTCAGTGCAGTGTAGGCGGTGGCGGTGCGGTGTGGTTTTTTACACTAATTTTGAAACCAAATTAAACCAATTTGGGTGGTGCGGTTTTCATTTACATTTTAAACCGCGATTTACTAAGAAATTGATGAAAACGATGTGTGCGGTCGGTTTGGACGGTTTTTCGAAACCAATTCTCACCCCTAATTCTAGCATGGCAAACTCGTCCTAGTCCTGCGCCTCCCTATCTGTTTTGGCGCCTGGACTGAACAGTGAACACCATAAATTTATATGAGCTTCCATAGAAACAAAAATTGAAGGGATAAATGCAAGAAACCCCCTGTATTATGACTTTTTTGCTAAAACCCCCCTGCGATCACGAAATAGCCTAAAACCCCCCGTGTTCTTAAAGTAGTCTGCAAAAAGTAATTTTTCGTAAAAAAGCGAGCGTTTTTTCATGTTTTTTAACTTTATTAACATGTTTATTTGTCATTTATACATTTTCCAAATAATATAAAAGGTAAAATAGTGTTGTTTCACCTAAAAACACATATTTCTTTCTATTTTTTTTACAAAAATTGACTTTTTGCAGACTTCTTCAAGAACACGGGGTTTTTTAGGCTATTTCGTGGTCACAGGGGTTTTTTAGCAATAAAGTTGTATCACAGGGGGAGTTTTTGCATTTATCCCAAAATTGAAAGGCAATATAAGAATTCTGGAAGCAGCTTCTACAACTTAGCTAATTCTCTGTAGCAAACTTGGCTTCAAAACTATGCTACCTCTCTTGTCTTAAAGAAGTACAGATATACGAAAATTTGTGAATACGAGAAACATCTATCTATTTCTTCTTGCGATCTTAAAAAGACATCAAAGAGAAAACAAACAGAAAAGGAATTATCAAGACTATACAACAAAAAAATCAGCCCCAGAAACGTACAAATAAGCAAGAAGCAGCAAGTAAAACGAATAGCAGTAGAAAATATGCAAATGAAAGACAATGAATATTAATTCGAATGGTTACATGTTGATTAATTTTAGGTGTTTCTTCTTTTAAAGCTTGAAGTAATTCAATTAGATTTGAGGCTTTGCTGAAGATTGTGATGGAGGAAGAAAGGAAGCTAATGGGATTGGTAGCTGCATTTCTTTTCAATCTAGACGACAAGGAATCAAGGATTATGGTAGCTGCATTGTCTTCGCTGAGCGCTATCCGGTCTCCTCCGCTGAAGTTACGACAAAAAAATTTATGAAGTTGGACGGCAATGGCTTCCCATCTCCTTCTGGTTTCCTTACTTTTTGTTAGTGTTTTTTCAAACAAGTTTACCAATTATTTTCTTATAAACGAAATTTTACATTTTTTTAAGAAATCAATTGTAGGATTATGTTTATTTCGTCAATTATAGTAGCTAATCCCTTATCAAATGATGTTATTTTCTCCCTTTATATCTTTAGTCTCAAGAATTGTTTCTATTTTCATAGATTTGAAATTACTCATCCAAGTTGTTACAGACCGCGTCTATTCAGATGGAATTTATATGATTTTGTGCATGCATATGTATGAATTTCTTACTTACATGTAGAGTTAGTATGTGTTAATATCTCAAGTTTGATTTGTTTCTCGAAAATTTTCTAAAGCTAATGGGACTTTTTGTGTTGGTGATTTCAGAATTGACATAGAGATTAATGATCTAAGGACTAAAGCATCCGCAAATCATTTTCTGGAAACAGTTTTGTGTTCTATTAATTCTCTCCCAGACCATGTCCAATTCAACTTTTTCTTCCAGTCTAACACCTTGCGTTTTCACATTTCTGTATAACAATCAATTAAATTTGTGCAATATTGATTTTACCAATCTAATAATCTCCATTTTCCTGGCTATTTCAAGTGAAGCTGGTGTGTAACTCACGAAGTTCTGTGTAGGAAGAAGTGCTTTTGAGCCTCAGGATCAATGGCAGACATGCGGTAGAAAGTGACAATAATAATTTAACAGTCCAGTTTCATGTTTGAAACATTTAACATCTTTGTTGAGTTTTTAATTTGATGTTGCAGGAACAACATGCAATAAGAAAACTGATTGAAGGCAAGAGATTTTACCTCAGGCTATCGTAGTGAAGACCCGAAAATGGTAGCTAATCTTGAAGATCTTATCTTATGTAATGATTCATATTTCTTTTGCTTAAACTATGATTAACTGATTGTTTAGGTTCTCTTTTCTTTAGGCGAAATTTTTTGACAATGCTTAGTTTTGTGATAAGAGACCATGAGATCATTGAATGTTGTAGCAATGCGTTCTGGTATTTCCTTGAAAATCTCATGGCTATTTGTAGAGCCTATATATTTTCTTTGGAAAATGAGTTTGGTTTCAAATGTATCTTGGTCCAATATACTTGGCAGTTTGTATGAAACGTCAAAACTTAACACTTTATTTTCATTTAATTGACGAAATTCTGGAGCGGTCCGCGACCGTTCCGCGACATTGGAATGAAATTGGAACTGTGGTCATCGCGACAATTGCTGAAAAGCCTGATTATGCTACGTGTGTGAAGATCTCCACTGATGCATCTATTAAGGAGATGATCCCCCCTGATGCCCCTGTCATGCTTACGCCTCTTAAATTTTTGAGGTATGTATTTGTAATTTTCCAAAATTCGGGACTCATGATAATTACCCAATGAATGAGGAGGTGTGCATGTAATTGCCCCAGTGCCCCAGTGCATTGTAACTAGAATCTATACAAATAATCTAAACGAATTTGTCAATATATGGTTTAGAAAACGTTGACTCCTAAATTTCTCATTCAGAACGAAACCTTAGAAAACTATTGAATATTGATTTTTGCTTTTGACCTCTGTTCTCTGCATTCTCACAGATTGCAATTTCTGCATCCAACACCAGCGGTGCATGGGACAACGCCAAGAAATACATTGAGGTAACAACCAAGATTCATAACTATACATTTCAACATTTTCAAGGTTAAGACGGTAAAGCGAGTCTTTTAACTTTGAATTTTCTTCTAGGCCGGTGCTTCAGAGCACGTCCGAACCCTTGGCCCAAAGGGATCAGAACCACACAAAGCAGCTGTGATTGGTGACACCGCTGGAGACCCTCTAAAGGATACTTCCGGCCCTTTACCTTATCAAGCTCATGGCTGTTGAGTCCCTCGTCTTTGCTCCCTTCTTTGCCACTCACGGTGGCCTGCTATTTTAAGATCTTCTGAAGGATTACTTCTTGAGCAGCATAATAATATCTCCGTTTCTCTGGTATCGCTGCATCACTCTGCTTTTGTGTCCAATGTCGAAGTTTAAGTTAGCTTATGGGTAGTGAGATCTTGTTTTTCTATGAGTTGATGATGATGATAATTGTGTTGGTAAGGTGTAAGGTAAGATAATGATGATGCAAATATGCGTCCTTATAGTAGTAGTTTCAGATCAAATGTTTGGGTTTTTGCTCTAAAGTCAGTTTCCTAGTTTTCTTTTTGTAACAGAATTAATTTTGGTAGAAGTCCATTGGTGAGTGTCTCGAATTTTACTTTTTTCACTTAGATTTCAGAGTCATGGTAATTTGGAGCGATAGATTCTATGTCGTGTCCTTTTTAGTATTCTTTGCACGATAGATTTTGTTTCGGTCTATGTTGTGACTGAGCGAAAGAATTTGGAGGAAATTTTAACTTGACCGTAAAAATGAAATAGAATAGCTCAAAATGAGCGTTAATGGATATGTCACAAATATAATTAACTCATTTGAAGCTTTATGGTTTATACGATGATTTGTACTATGGATTTGGAGTCCACCTTCATTCTAAACATAACATTAATTTCTTGAACTTGTAGTTGTAGTTGGCTTGTTTTCGACGACTATAAGTGGATTTAAATATCGCAGTTTTTAAATTTAGATCAAGCTTGTTAGAATCCTACCAACCACATGAGTGTAATCATTGTCGTTTTATGATTGGTTAACTGGAGTGTGAACGAATTACACAATAATTATATAATTTGTCATGTAATTCATTTGAGTTTGGGTTTAGATAGCCAGGCCGTGTTTCGTACCGTAACTGACTATCTAAACTCAGAAGTTGTTTCACTAACATTCATCACAGATTTGACGAAAAATACTACAACAGAAGAGAGTGTCACTCCAACCCACACAACTTCGACGAAACATTTACAACAAAACACACACAAAAACGTAAAAAGGAGAGCTTATTATGAAGTGTTATCACACGCGCACTAACTAAACGATCTATGAGATTCTATGAAGTAATAAGTTGTGCAGTATGAAGTGCTCTCATTCCCCGCTGATAGTATCCCCAATGAATATCAGCATAATCTTTTATCTTCTTGTACAATCTTGGCGCCTCGACGCCAGTCAATCCTTCTTCAGGTCCAATCTCTTTTCCTGCTTCAGGCGTGTAGAACGTCGTTACAGATATCCTAACCCTTTTCGAGTCGCTTACTACCCGGTGCACCACACTTCTGAAAATCCCATTGCTCATAATCTGACAATTTTTGAAAGAAAGGAGTCATGATTTGCATAAACACACCTTCCTGATATCTAATATATCAGTGATAGAAAATTAGGTACCGAAAAACATAAGGCTTGTTTACGTTTTTTAAAACACTTTTCTATTTTTCAGATCATAACTTTCTGAAAATTACACCTACAACACATTTTCAACCGAAAACATTTTTTTTCAACTCCCCTTTTACTTTGCTTTATAACCACCTTTAAATCAATACATCCATCACTTCGCACCATCATTTAATAACATAATCATTACCAAATAGTTAACTAATGTCAACAAATCACGTTTGATTTGACTCAATTTACTAATCCCAACAATTGTCTAATTAACAACATACACAAACACAATCAACCTCACATTTTTCACAGGAATACTCACATTTCGCAAAGATTTTTTTGAAAATTAACTCAAAGGCATAAAAAAACATAGCCTAACTATCCCAAATTCGGGCGAAATTAAAGGAACAAGATTAGTGTACCTCCATTTGGTCACCCATGAGTACTATAAGTGAATCAGGATTATTTGGAACTGTATACCATTTGCCTTGGTTAAGCATTTGTAGCCCTACTTCATCTTGCAACACAATTGTGTAACCAGTTCCATCCGCATGAGGCTTTAACCCAAGCACCAAATCAGGCCTCTTGCAAGAAGAATAATAGTTGAACCTAGCTTTCAGCTGTGCTCGTTCGCCAAATTGTTTTAGAAAGCAATTTTCGTCAAGATTAAGCGATCTCGCCATGGATTTCGATATGGTCTCTGTGAACTTTTTCAGTTTTTCAGTGTATTCTTCCAGAGTATTTCTGCATGTCTCGAAAATTAGTACAGATGGACGGATGTATGTTAAAAAGATTAAAAGTCATGGTTTTTTTCCCGGGAAAATTGTAATATTGGGCCAGTTGTTCCACCCTTCGAGTTGCCTACAAATCAGCGAGGGGATTAATCACTGCGATTGGCGGTGAAAATCCTAGTTATCAACCAAAAAAAAATTATACCTGGATAGTTATATTCACTAAAAAACAAAAGGCAATATATATGACAAAATATGTTTTACATGTTTAATAATGTCAAAATTTGTAAAAAAATTGTCACTCTTGGTAATTAGTGATAAAAAAATTGTTGTCATTATGGACAATTAGTAGTGCACTTTTGTTAGTGATAACAATTATAATTGTCACTCTATTTAAATTGTCACTAAACATGTCTCACTAATTATCAATAGTCACAACTTTAATGAAATTCTTCTCACTAAAATTTTTTATTGTGACAAAGCGAAAATATTATCACTTATTATATATATCTAATGATAATTTTAATGTTGTCACTTCACATTTTTGTTATTAATATTACTTTTTGATCATGTTGTAGTGATTTATACGAAAATTTGAAATCACAAGACTATCTAAAAATTACGAGACTCTTTAAAGGAGCTAGATATTTATTGGATCAACTAAATGGCAAAATAGTTTATTGAAAGATATTATTGTAGATTTGACTCTGAAAGTTTGATTAGAGATCCCCTTTTTTAATTTGATAGTTACACTTATTTATAATTAAGTTAATTACTCCCACTATTTAAGCAAAGTCGAGTGTTTGATTTCTTGTGAATGAAGTTCTACTTTAATTTCAACACGAAGGGGGATACCTTAAATATCTAACTCGACAAATCAGAGTTGATAATTATAATCCTGAACCATAAAGACTCTATCTAGCTCCATAAAGGAGGGGGAGAGCCACAACTTGTGTGACAGTCTGGATTCAAACTCAGGACCTCTCACATAAAGTGGGAGGTGGATACCATTAGACCAACTGGTCTTTGGCTGGATGGAGTTCTACTTGTTGGAAGCACTTTACCTCTTTGTGGGCCGACTCAGTGCGAGAATTGTTCTGGCCCAATGTGATTAAAGAATATCTGTGGTTTAGACTTTAGACCAGAAAAAATAATTAAGTTCATTACATAGAATCCTTCTCTCTTTTAATTCACACTGCGACAAACAAAAAAGAGTGACCTAGGACATGTTTGCCTGTGTTTTCGAATCACTTTTTATATTTTCATTCTTATCTGAAAATAAAAATATACTTCATACTGTTATTAATTGAAAATATTTTTATTTTTATTTTCATTTTAACATTCCCAACAAATTTTAATTATTTTTTCAAAATTACATTTCATATCACTTTTCGTTCACTTCCTTATTATTACTTTTCTCTCTCCTCCTTTATAATCTTTCTTTAATCCTTCTCTCATCTTCTATTATTTTTCTTTAACCCTTCTCTCTTCTTTTTTGTCATCTAATTATTATTTTTCAATTATTCCACACATCTTTCATCACCAATTTCAACAATCTTCAAAAACACAACTCAACACACCAATTTGTTCACACAAAAATAAAAAAACTTATTCTTACATACATCTTTTAAAATGGCGGTTGAAAATTAATTGAAGACACATTGTAAACAACAAATTTTAAGTCTGCAATTTAACAAACAAGAAATATTGTACAAAATATATTTAATTGAATCAAACGATTTAATGATTACAAATCTCTAATTATTTATCTTCTGATTCTTCAATTCAAGAACCTGATCTTCGGCATTTGAACTTTTGAAGGGGAGCTTGTGCTTTATTCATCTTCAAACTTGATTTAATCTTCTAATAACATTACTTCAAGGACTTCGCGTCTTATTTCGAATCAAACATTATGATTTGATGAAGATTGATGGTGGATTTGATGTTTCAATCTCCTTTGGAATTGACTAGAATTTCTATAACATTAATTCGTGGGATTAATACCTTAATCACAAATCAAACGCTAAGATTTGATGAATTCGCCACGAGCTTCTTGAATTTCGCCTAGAATGCCGTGGAACTTTTTGAACTTGATGAACTTGAGTTGAGAGAATTCTTCAAGACTTCTTCAATGTTTCTCTTGCTCAAATGCACTTGTGAATTGGTGAATTGGTCAATGAATCCTTGAATTTGGATCCCTATTATAGTTGTAGGGGTGAAAGGCTTTCCATAATCACCATGATTTGATTGGCAATCACTACCATATTTAAGTGGTTGATTTGATTTAATTATGATTAAATAGCCACGATTATGTGGTTTGATGACAATTTATCACATTTACCAAAAGAAAATGGCAATCATCATCTTAATTTGCAATTAAACATAATTTAATATTGTCAAAATTATGCTTCTCTGGACACGTGGCACCTTATGATTGGCCGATAAAATGTATATTTAAATGTATATTCAATTATTTAGTAGTTGGGGTTGGAGTGCTAATTCTGGCCCTCGGAGCATGGGGTCCCACCCAAGCTATTAGAAAAAGAATTAAGACGAAGAGCAAACACAAGTTTTTTGAGCGCAACGGTGGATTATTATTTGGAACAACTGTTGTCAACTTACAATGGCCTAGAGAAAACTAAGTTGTTTAGCTCAAAAGAGTTGGCACAAGCCACTTATCACTATCACGAAAATCATATACTCGGTCGGGGGGAGGCCAAGGAATCGTCTACAAAGGGATGTTAAAAGATGGAAGAACTGTGGCAGTTAGGAAGTCCAAGAGAGAGTGTGGATGAAAGTGATATTGAAGATTTCATTAATGAGGTTGTTATTCTGTCACAAAATTAACCATAGAAATGTCGCCAAGTTACTCGGATGTTTTCTAGAGACCGAAGTATCCCTTCTTGTATACGAGTTGATCCCGAATGACACACTTTTTCAACAATAGAAGAAATAAGTGACGAGACATTGTGTCCCTGACCATGCAGTTATATGTTTGGAGCCGGAGGGGGGAGCGCCCCCCTCTCAATTTTGAAAAATTATTTTTTTACCTTTCAAAATTTTTGATATTTGAATTTCACCCCCTCAAAATCGAAAAATATCATATTGTCTCCCTTTTCTTTGAGTTGCCCCTCCCCCCCCCCCCCCCACCCAAAATAAATTCTGACTATAACTAAGATAAAGTATGTAA